>JAYMTP010008448.1:0-10039 GCA_036897365.1 Geranium brycei
GAAATGGGAGATGGGAGAATGGCATGAGTTGAATACACGATTTTCACTTACCTCTCTCGTTTTACTAATGTGTTTTGACAGGTCTTCGAAATTTATCAATTTCTCACAAAAGCCACACGGTGTTAGTTTTTTGTCAAAATAACGAAAATGCCCATGTATTAAAAAAATTAAAAAGACATTTTCTTAAAACATATTTTTTATAAAACATAAAAAACGAAAATGTTTGAATGAGTGGTTTAAAAGCACAAATAGACGACAAAATTACAAATATGCCGCACCTAAGCACCAATAAACAAAGTTGTAAGAATATGTCACCAAAAGCTTCATTTATGCGTGACATACTTATAATTATGTCGCCTAGGAACAACAAGTAAGCGACATGGTTATGCACATATCGCTTTTAAATTTATAAATGACTATTTAGATGACTTATGTTGCTTAATATAAAATATGTGAGTCCATTAGTTTGTGTTATTAAATTTTATTTTAAGTCACTTATATGTTTTAAATATGTGTCATAGGCACACACTTGGTGTAGTGTTACTGGCCGGCTTTATTTCAATTTAGTCTTTATGTCCAATGCAGTCAAGGTTTTATCGATTTGGTTGCTCATATAAATAAGATAAGTTAACAAATACCAGGTAAAATAAAATAAATATCATGTAATAAGTATGATATTTGTTGATTCCCACCCACCTCTCGACCAACGATATGTTGTATGATTTATTGGTAGTAAAAAATAAATTAGCAAATAGTTTGACGAGAGAACGTGAGCAATTTAAACAAAAATGGTTAATTAAGGTTTAAATTAACTATTTGACGTGAAGATTAAACCAAACGAGATCATGACATTACCCAATTGAAACATTTCCTTTTCCTTCAAACATAAACCTCGAAAAAAGATCACTAACTAACAAGGATACACCAAAAAACATACTCATTTATGTTCAACAAGAAAATTTAGTTTACAAAGAATAGTCATCATGAAAATTGAACTGAGTAAGGTCAAGTTTGAAGTTTGAAATTGACTATTTTTTTAACCAAACTCAGTTAATTATATACACTTGTTAAAACTTAAAACGAACTCGAATTAAACACGTTTTCAAACTGTTAAAAACTTGAATTCTATTCAACTCGTTTATATGTGTTCGAGTGGCTCCTATTCATTTCTTGCCACCATTGTTGACAAATTCAATTGATTGTAACTATTAATGCAGACAATACATTTTTATTTATAGTTTATATATTATTCACAATAAAAAAATCAAATATCCATTTTGGGACCATGTATATTTTTCATATTTATGAAGAAATGATTGTTTCGTTGGTGTATCCATATCCATATTTATCAAGTCAAGAGAAAGCAACCTCCATTTATAAATGATTTTTTAAAATTTTGCTGTTGACCTCGATCGATGTCGTAGCAGTTAGTGGAAGGGGGGACCAAAAAAGATGTACTCTATCTTCTTATTCTAATATCCATTTATGTAAGGCTCTTCGTCACATGAATTTGGTACGTATTAATTAATTAATGATTTGTATATGTTTGATTCGTGTTTTAGAAGAATTATAGTATTGGGTTTGAGATAAGGTAAAGAGTCACCATCCTCCTTAACTAAAGCATGCTTAATTACACTAAAAGGGTTCAAAGGTTTTATATGGCTTGAAGTGCTAAAGATTGTTGAAATATATATATTTAGATTAGAAAAATAAAAAGTTTTTTAAAATGTATATAAATGTAAATTACCATCATGGTCAAGTAATTAAGTTGATTTTAGTGCCGATATATTTAACTCATTATATAAAATATAAGAATAATACTTAACCAAACACGTTTTGCACATAAGTCAATTAATATTTTCAGCTTACTTAACATTCATATTTTTATGCATTAGTACATCAGCACAATAATTTTTCGAGCTCTTGAAAATTCGTCTTCGTCCCACCGACCCCCCGTCGTTTAAGCTGATCAAGGACGAAACTGCCGACGTGCAAAAATATAAATTTTAGGTGATCTGACAAGATAAAGAAAATATTATGTGAATTACGTACAAAACGTGTTTGGATAAGTTTAACTAGCTGCAGTTATCCCTAAAATATACATGATATGAAAGTTAATAGAGTCAATTTGAACATCATCAAGTCTTTGCACCCTTATAATCACCTATGCCTGTAGAAATCCAATTCTCTTGTGACTTGGGTGTCATAAAAAAAATATAAGGATAACAAATATGTCACTTTTTTTCCAGCAAAAAAGGAGATATGTATTATTAATAATATCAAATATGCAGTAATTATATAAAAAAATTCGTACCCATAATTGAACAGTAAATTATCATGTATAAACAGATTAAGTTAAATGGAATCATATAGTTTAACATATTAGGTTAAAGCGGGTTCGACATGAATAACCGGTTAACTGACTCAGATGCCATCAAATCTGTTACCCGTTCAAATTGGACTGGACTAGATCTTAGAGCAAGCGGGTTAGAAAGTTTTACCGAGTTGGAACCGGGTCTGGATTCACTTTTCCCTCCCTACATCCAAGTGTACAAGATATGGCCTGTGATCAAACCATTACCTTCCACCCAAACCCAACTAGGCCAAGCAAAACAAAAGACAAGCAGCAAAACAAGAGTACAAGATATGGCCTGTAAGCTACAATATATTCACTCATGAACTTTTGACATTAAAATTTGTCAGTAAGACAAAGAGAGCAACTAGGTATGAGCTTTATGACAAATCAATGAAGGAAGATGTTGAGTCATCTTTTTCAATAGAGCAGTGTATTATGCAAAATGCATGTAAAATGAAAGAAGTGGGTGTTGTCCTAATGTCACCATAACTGGAAATTTGAAAGACATGTTTGTCTGAAAGCTCATTGTCAGCTTGTGATCTGTAATGTTGACATGAGACCTCAATAGTATTAGTAACCACTGCTTTGCTTGTTAGTGCTATGTGGGTTCCACTCTGTCTGGGCCGCCCTTGTTTGTCTCCCCTCCTTTTACTTCCCGCGCATGTACAAACGCGATCAATTATAAGTTGATATTTCATGTAAGACCTTAACTATGCAGGTAAAAAAACATTTCTTAGCATGAATTAAAATTTTATTTGAACAGTTTATTTTAAGCAAGACAAATTTTATAAAAAAAGTGTATGGGCAGAAAGTACAGAAAATACAAAGATCAGATAGAGCGCAAAACAACCAGTGAATTTCCGCACCAAATAAGAGGGAAAGTGTGCTCCCCCACTCACTAGTCCAAACCCTGCCCCTCGTCCACCTGCATCAACGTGTAAAATCACGATTGAACCGACCTAAGGACCTCTTTAGGCATCTTTTCCTCCCCCTCGAATACCCTATCGTTTCTTGCTACCCAGATGTACCAGGCTCCCCACCAATCATGAATCTCCAGCCAAAAGCGCTGCGACCAGGTGCATGAGAGCATCAGATGTTCGCATGTGTCCTCTCTCCATGGTTCATATAAAACACATCGCCACTAGTCAATCGGGATCAGAACCTCTCTCACGGCTAGAACACTCTTCGTCGGGACGCCTTTACGAAAGGCCAAGCAACTGAAACTCCGATAGTTCGGAGGAACTGGTGCGCTCCAAAGTCTGCTCGCCCATACCGAGTCTCCAGTCACCTCTTCCGTTAGCATCTCAAATCCATTCCTCGCCGAAAATTCCCGTCTGTCATGAGACCACAAAATGGAATCATGGATGCCTTCCATCGGTCTTGTGGTGCCCAAAATCGTCAACAACACCGCCAACTCTCCGACTGTTCTCGACTGAAGCACTACTCTCAATGGTATTGACCAACCCCCTAACACCCATGTGTCCCGAATCGAATGGCCCGGAGTGTTCACACAGCGGAAAAACCTTTGAGATCTCGTCCTGAAACAGAAATCTCCCAACCAGCATTACTCCCATAACTGAATCTGCCTCCAGTCTCCCAACCTCCACCTGATGCATCTTGATCCTAAGATCATGTGAAAAGCCGGTGTGAAGCCAGACCAAGGATGTTCTGTAATGCACTCGACCCTGTGCGGCTCGAGAAAGAGAGGGCGGAAAGATACCAAGTCGTTCTCTCACAACCGTACTTACCACACAACACCCTATTTCATAGCAGATTGGGATCTGACACAAATATCCACCACCACTTCAACAATATGGCAATGTTTACCGCTTCGAGGCATTTGATGCCTAGCCCCCCTTTCTTCTTTGGCCAACAGACCACATCCTATTTCAACTTGACATAGCCTCCACGCCCTCCCCTGCCCTTCTATGAAAACTTCCTCGTGATTGAGAAAATAAAAAATGCGAGATTAAAGTATATTAATCATTAATTAGTTTAAATCAAATTTATCTATTGAATTTGAGTAAGAGGTTAATCTTATGTCTTGGGCCCTCAATTTTATTTGTTTAACGACTGAAATGAATGTCACCTATAAAAATTAGTCCTACTACATTCTTAGTAGTGAACCCCATTTTAATCATTAACATATATGTAAAAGTTTAGTCGTATCATATTTTTTATAAAAAATTTTGAACAATATTTGAGTGAAGAAGATTATCAAAATATTCATTTAAATTATATAAACTTGACTTGATCGGTTTTATTTTATGTGCTTGTGGTCTCTTTTGTGATATTTGAACATGTGTAGATATAAGTTTAGTCCTACTATACACAAAGATTTAAAGTCATTTATTCAAATTGTTTTCCGATTTCTAATTGCGTAGGCTTCACAATAGCTTCATCGATATTATCTACCAAATAAAATGTTTATTCATGAAGACCATCAAATTCTCCGTAAAGAATCGAATATAACATTCTAATTGTTTTGCCCAACCAACACACTTGCATATAGAACCTATAAATAATTCTGCTCCAAAAGAGGGTTGTGATAAAAAACAGTCAAATTTTCGTACTCTTTATGTAGTTAAACAATCATCTTCAAATTATTCGTCCAACCCAAGAATAAATACACCGCCCTAAAGTTCTTTGTAATATCGTAAGATTTACTTTAACTCCTTGCACAATTTCATAATGAAACATTTACTTAACTCTACCCAATAGGATCATTTCAACTTGCCTGTCGACAATCCTTATTTTTTGGTCCACTTGCTCTTCATGTTTTGTCAATCTTTGTTATTCTACACATTTCTCTCTCAGTCCAACTTGTCAACTGAACTGAACTAGTGCGTGGAGAGGAGTAATTTAATGAGGAAGAAAGTTTTCTCCATAATTAGTAATCACTAAAACAGAAATAAACTGCACAAATTAGCAATAAAGACCAACTCACTCTGCTCAGCTCCTTTTTCCTAAAACACCTATATAAACAAATAAGTTAAGTCGTCTTTATCCTAACAATGTGACCTCATGATCCACGAACTGTATATAAATAATCAGGAACCCAGAAAAATAATATTTTTAATAAACAAACTTGATTAATAATCACATGGCGACTGGAGGCTCTACATCACAGATTTCTCTGTCAATCCACTGGGAGGTTAAATCACAGACCCTTTTTCCATTTCTGTTCCTAGAGACAGAATGTGAAAGTGAAAGAGAGAGAGACCCAACACTACTACACTCATTTCATTCCTCTCCCTCTCTATTTCAATTCAACCCCAAATTGAAAACTTCTCTCTCTCTTTCTAAGCACTATTCGGAGCTCCGAGCCCCGATCTCAGGTACCCATTTCCATATATGAACTTTCTGTCACTCTCGGGAAATTTTGAGGTGGGTATTCATTTTTTTGGGGATTTTCAGGGGAAGCAATGTACTCGGGAATGGGGCTAGACGGGAGGTCGAATGGGGAGTTCCATGGATCTCTGGAGGGAACGAACCTTCCCGGAGACGCCTGCTTGGTGCTCACCTCGGATCCGAAGCCCCGTCTCCGGTGGACCACCGAGCTCCACGATCGATTCGTCGATGCCGTCACTCAGCTTGGTGGTCCTGATAGTGAGTCTCTCTCTCTTACTTCATTGCTGGGTTTGATTGAAGCTACACATGTGATTGTTCTTTGGAGTTGAGTTTATTGGGATTTGCTAACTGGGTTTTTTGTCCCTTGAATTTTGGTGATCTCAATTTTAAGTTTGGTTGTTTTTTTTTGAATAATTACAAACTTTCCTAATCTACCCAAAAACCCTCCCCATCTGCTGTCAGTTTGAAGTTTGGTTGTTGGTCTGATGGTTTGTTTGTTCTTCTCTTTCTTGGTGATTAGTTCATTACATTGATTTTTTTTCCATATTAATGGTGATGATTTGTAGTGGTTTTGTTGGGTTTATGTGAATCTAAGTTGGGGTTTTGGTGAATTGTTCATTTCTTAGGATTTTGTCCCCCTTGCTTTCTCTTTTTTTTTGTGACTGAATTGCCAAAATCTCTTGTTTTGAGAAGAAATCAGAGCAGATGGTAATTTGATTTTCTCAATATATATACCATCATTATTGTTGGTATGTTGGTTGAGGAATGTACTTTCATAAATGTGGACCCTTTAACCTGTTGTTAGTTGAGGACAGCAAATGTATATCTCATATGTTAGTGCTTTTGCATTACTCAATGAGATCAGTAATACTTAAAGGTGGCATCTCAACCATTAACAACATTTTGATTCTGTGTTTTAGTTGGGGAAAGCTCACCTGTAGAAGTAAAATTGACCTCTAGAAACCTTAAGGGTGGAGGAGACGCCAGTGGCATAGATTGGGAGCGTTGGTCAAGGGATACTCAAAACTAAAAATTGTTGCCTTTATCATATTGTTTAAACAATTTTGAAAATTTTCACACAGTAGAAAAATAACATACCAGGATAAGTCTTATTTTGGAGCCATTCCGTTTAATTATTTTGGTTGACACAGTTCAGCTCCAAGACAAATTCGAGCGTCAGTCGTGTTTTGTCTTTGCATGGAAATAATGTATCATGGTGACATAGAATCCGATTCAATGTTATTCGGCAGTAGCAGAGATTCGTGATCCCGGATTGTACTTTGCTGTCTTTTTGCATGTAACGTATAGAAGAAGTTACAAAAAAGATGAGATCGTACACGAAGTACATATGTCATTTTACTTCGGAAGACATGTGAAATGCATTCAACCTAAACGAGTGCTTGAGGAGGATTCTGGGAGTTTTTGGATTGCACTCCATCATAACATTGTACTATGTTTGAAAGCTCGGTAGGCTTTTTCCTTAGAACTAAGTGGACTTGCATTAAGATGGAACAAAATGTACCATTCACAATAATTTGTTGAAAACTAGTTCTTATCAGATATGAAAATCAGCTGCGAGTTATAAGCAATGAATGGTGTAGTCTGTAGTAAAGATGTTGAACAGCCTATATTTTCCTTTCCGATTAAGAGATTGCCTGTAAAGAACGAGAGATATTTGCAGATGTAGGTAAGAATCATGCACATCCAATTGTACTTTCATCTATGGAACTTATGTTTGTCGTTAAGATGGTTATCTTCTAATATATCTATATGGAATTGATAATCTTTGTTCAAGTTGTGACCAAACCAAACCCTCCTACTCAGCTTCTGTGTTTTGACCAATTCTGATTATTTACTTATCCTGTCATGGAACCCACATTTCTCAGCAAATTTTATCGATACATGGCAGTGTGCCTCTTATTTTCCTGGTTCCTCCAATCTTGGATTGGCTACTGAGTTTTGTGGTTATCTTGATATGGTTGTGCAGAAGCAACACCAAAGACTATCATGAGAAGCATGGGAGTAAAAGGCCTGACCCTTTATCACTTGAAGTCACATCTCCAGGTTTGTTATTCCTCTCTCCTTTTAGGATGATACAGAAATTGTCTTGAATGCTTCACTTTTACTAAGGTAATTACAAATTTATTAAGTAAATTCATCTCTTTACCACACCTGCAAAGAAGGTGCTCCACAATGCTAAAAAATTATATGCTCCCGTGACCAGAAGACTAGCCTTAGTTAGCGGGCTCATTTTGTTCGAATTCAATATGTGTAACGTTTTCTATTAACCTTAATTTTATTCAATTTTGATCAATGACATGCACGATAATGACGTCTAACAAAAATGTTAAAAATTGAATATAATTATAGTATAGTTACCAAAGCTGGATGATAACTCTATTATGGTATTAAATTTGAAGGATAAATGTTTTAAATACAACAAAATAGATCATATATGATCTGATTCACTCAGGTATATGCTATCTTCTTTTCTTTTATAAGATCATATGAAATGCTTATAAGATGGGTTGTAAATTAAATTTGCAGTCATAGAAAGCTCATAACAAGCACAGGTTCCACCATTAAAACCTTGGAGATTGGGAGTCCTACCTTGAGCTTCACTTCTAATTATGACGTGTCAATGCATGCAGATTATGATGATTGTATTTAAACTTTGCAGAAATTTCGGATGGGAAAGCAAGGATGCAAGGAATCTAATGACAACTCTAAAGATGGTATAAACTTTAGGTTTATGAGAAGGCTTGTGAATTTGTACATTCTTCTTCATTTTACATATTTGTTCGAATTTAAATAGCCAATCTTCTATGAAATGGAGAAGAAGGATTATAGAAGTATATGATATTGTCTTGAAAGATTTCTCAAAAGAAACTTCAATTCTTCCCATGACACTTTCTGCGATGCCCTGGATATTTCTCTGCGCTCTCCATTTTCTTGTTACATGCATTTGCCACCCAATTCAAAAATTTCTTTAATATCTTTTGCATATATTTTGTTAGAATAAGGTATTGTTACCATTTTTACAGTAGGGATTGTTTTAGATTTCTACATAGTATTGCACTATCACTTCAATTATTTAGGCATATTTTTATCAACCCCGTATTTTATAATCTCCAGGTCTACCATTGCATACATTTCATATTTCCCATTCATTTAATAGATGGTGAATTTTGAAAAGTAATGGGAAATAGCTAATAGTTAGTACTTGCAGTGTCTTGCATTGCAGAGAGTCACGATACCGGTTCTTCTACATCAACATCATCAAGAGTAATGGCACAAGATATAAATGAGTATGATTTCCTTTTCCTTGCATCATTGCTTGTTTAGTTTCTCTTTCTTCAATATATCTATTGATCGTCTCCTTTTCAAGCAGTGGTTACCAGGTCACTGAGGCATTACGAGTCCAAATGGAAGTCCAAAGAAGACTTCACGAGCAGCTAGAGGTTGGTAACCACATTTTTTATTCGTGTAATTTAAGGGAAACAATTTTCTTCATCTGTGAAAGCCATTGAATACACGATCTTGTTGCCTGCATTAGTGTATCTAAGTATAAGCCAAATTTATGGAAAATTACAAGGAATAGATTTGCTGATCTGGGGTGAATCTGGCTGGATTTGTGTGTTGTCCATGGGCACAAGCCGGATTCAAAACCATATATGTATGGAAATTGGCTACGGTGTATCTTAGATCATCATGATCATATGCAACAATTCATAGATGTTAGAATTTTGTAAAGGAAATTATATAATTTCAACCACATAAACATACATTTGTACAAAAGGGAGAACATAACACTGAAATAGGTCAGCTTTTCCTACTTATTGAGGTCAAGAGGAACCTTAATATGAACCATGATTAGATTTCAAAGGCACAACAATCTGTTCACTTTGTGAGAGAGTGCATTTTCCTGGGAAATTTGACAGGGGTATTTGATGCATTGTAAAGCAAATGGAAAATGCATAATGCATACTACAGAATTAAGGAATATGAATACTTTGTTTGGTTCAATTTCTACTAAGTGGGTGAGAGTGGTAAATGCATGACTATCACTGTATTGTCTTTCAACTTAAACAATGGAATGGAAAAGAGGTAGAAAAAGATAGGTGAAAAGGTTTAGTAAATATCTATCCACTGTATAGTCGGTGTGATTTCAAAATACCTCCTCCCCGATGTATTTTACAATCCCCTCACCATGTTTTATATTTTCCCCAAAAGTCAAGATTGTGGTCTCTTGTTACCCAAAACATTGTATTTACGTTTGGTTATTAACTTTCAGTCATCAAATTCAGCACCCCCCCCCACCCCCCCCCCCCC
>JAYMTP010008449.1:0-10038 GCA_036897365.1 Geranium brycei
GCTTCATTTTGAGATGCAATTATCTGTTCAAGTTCAACATTTGCTGTCAAGGACATATTAAGTAGAGAACTTATAAACAAAAAAAATGTAAGAAGACAGACCTTTGCACATTCACCAAGCCAGCTCATGATACAGCGTGCAGCCTGAAACATCTCGCCCAAGGCTGTTAAGGTGACCTGCTCAAATAAAATAGATGCACGCTATTCAATAATAGATTACAGACACAAATACAGACGTAGGAGGAATCAAACAGCCATATTTTCGTAAGTTGAGTGACGCCGATGTAATTGCTTCCCTTACCTTTGCAGCATAACAAGCAGCGCCAAATATCACTCTATCATCCTCAATGAGACCACGCTCTTTCAGCCTCTTCTTGATTTGATCCCGGGCACCAATGTAAGTAACGCCATACACAGATGTCATTACTGTCTGCTTCACCAATTTTCTGTCCACCTAGATATATATCCAGCCATCAGTTGCGCTATCATTTACACGGGCTCAAAACAAACCAAATATCGACATTAATATTTATTTTAATGTTGAGCTACATGTAAGGGCTTCTTCCCATATTAAAAGGTCAAAAGGCCTCAATCCCATGCAAGGAAACTTATTAGTTACGTTCTGGCAGCTTTGATTCATTCTCTCCCATCCTCAATGTGAGACTTCAACTATTTTCACTCTCAAAAGGGTCAATGTTAAAGTATGAGCTACATCGTCCTAGAGTATTAATCAACACCATTCACATTTAAACATCACAAGCTGGCAGAGAACCTGATTAAGTAATATTCTAGCATTCGACGCGTCTGGAAAACTTGCAGGATCTTTCTCTGCATCCCTTCGCATGATATCAAGAACTCTGCACATAAGTATGAAACCTTTTCATCATTGAATTGTGTTCGCCATCAATATTATGGCATTGCAATTTTATGAAATATTTCATATAAATAAGAAACAATGATTGCAAGTCATAGGTTGTGCATAATGTCTTGCGTACTACATTATGAAAATTTTGTTTTTATTTTTCACTAAGTAAAAAAATACATCAATACATCAAAGCTCATAAGGCCTTTGCAGCCAGGTGCCAATGCCATCATGATGATACTAATATATCCTGAAACCCGTCTAGGTGCATCTGGTTTAGCCGAAAATATATTCCCTCTGTCCCAAACTAAGTGCCACTTTCCTTTGTAGTTAATTAATTGTTTGAGCTATTAAGTATAATTACAAATAAATTTACTCAGTTTCCTACTACTAGTCGGTTCCCTTGTCCTAGTTTGTTTCCTCTTTCATGTAGGATTGTTCCCCATGAAAAGGGATTTCCCGTTATACTTGAGTATTCAATTATGCTCAAATATATTTTCTACTAGCATTAGTTAAGCATGATTTGTCAATAATATACATGGGGCACATGATAGAGCACATGGGGTGAATGGTGAATGTGATCATGTGAAACACTTAAATTTGGATGATTCATTTTTGCAAATAGTCAAAAGGGACACTAATTTTCAGGATAGATGGATATCAAAACTTTGCACCAATCAACACCTTGTATGGACAAGCATACATGGTACTTACATGTGTAATTATACATTCTGTGGTCAGAATTATAGAAACATAAAGCAACCTTTTTTTACTTCATGATAAGAAATCAACCTTAAAAGATCAGCAAGAAGCCTCCTTGTATTCAACAATTAAAATTTCTGTTAAAAATGGTCATATTATGTCATTCCCGTTTTTAAGTTTTGGACTCTAACAGCCACTAGCTCAATGAGCTTAACCACCTACAGTCAGATTTACTTCTTAATGCATTACTGTTACTATTATTTCACTCAGAATCTGAACTGAACCTAAGAGACCAATCAACAATAGGTAAGGAAGTAGCAAACCGATTGGATTTCTTTGAGAAGCACTCTACCGTTCTGTACTACTCCCTATGCCCCAGAATAAGTGTTCCACTTTCTAAACTAGGGTGTCCAAACGTAAGTGTCTTGTTTCTTTTGGAAATTGGAAGTTAGTTAGGTACGAATATGGTTCATCAATATTTAGGTTTAGTTAGTTACAGCACCTTAGAGTAAAACACGTGAAAATCAAGGGAGATTAGTGAGAATTGAAGCACTAACTCCTCTATCAGTGCTAAGAAGTAATGAGACACTTAATTTGGGACGGGGTAAGTATAATTTTGTAACCACCTTGGTTCTATTTTTGATGAGCAAAAATATATAATTAATTGACAAAATAGCAATTAATTCCGAGAAGGAAATAAAGAGCTATAGAGATACAGACTAAACGAAGAAAATGAGAAAATAAAGGTGTAAGAAAAAGCGAAACGCAATAAGAGATCTATTACCCAATAGGAATAATTTGCACTTCTCCCACAAATTGCAATTTCAGTGGAAAAGGCTATAGAAGTTATAAACCTATTACCCAAAAGGTACCAATTAGCATGATAAGAAGAAATATAACTTACCTAGCAGCTATGCCTGAGTAAACATCGGCAGGTTTCTCTCCTGCAATCAGATTGACAGCAGCTGCTCCCAACTGGAAAGAAATTTTCATTAATGCAAGACTACAATTGAATCGTAAACAACATAATAAATGTATTTATGACAACCTTCAATGTGTGGTACATCTCAATAGTCAATAGAGACTGGCTTTATAATTTAGATTGGTTACTTGGCTTGTCAGACTCATGCGTACTTGTGTACCAAAACTTTCTTCATTTTGTGGTACACAAACACACCAAAGTTGCAGAGGCTAATCACCTCAGGACACACATTAATATATGACATGTGATCCTAGACATCGCGCATACCAATAATGTGAATGTCAATTATATATATCCTAAGAGTGCGTCTAGAGTTTAATAGCTGTCTTGGATTTATTCAACCCAGTAACAACTGCATTGATCCATCACCGCAAGGATGGTGCACAAAACCTACAGGCTATAGCAAGCTCATGTACATGAGTAGATTACTTGAAACCAACTAAACAGAAAGAAACAAATACCTTGTCCCTCCCAAGTGCCGCATAGTGTTGCAAACCATTGCAAGAACCATCCTGAAGAAGAAGCAACATAATTGCAGTATATATTTCAGTTCTAATTCTAGAATAAATAAAACATAACAAAACAGGAGCTGATCATTGATGGCGGAGTTGCAAGAATGTGCTTTCATCCTATATCTCTCCGGCTGTTCTCTATTCTCTGATGAAATGACTTACCGGCATTAGGCATATGAATACTAAGAACTATAATATTAATGGTTGGCATCTAAAGTATCAACCAACCAGCATCGGGAATCAAGCTACTAACTTATGTATTTATGCACAAGAAATAAAGCTTCACTATAAGTTATCTCAGTTCTCTTGCACGCCAATGCCCCTCTTTCTTTTGCATTTTAATGTCAGGATCCCTAATTTTGTGTTACTTTTTTTTCCAAAAGGTTACCCATATACCCATGTACTCACAACTCAGAAATTAGTTTAGCATGAAAGCCATCATTTGTCTCAGGTACTCCTTAAAACCAATAATCATTGGTAGAATATATATAGTTGTATGAAAGATCTGATGCATTATACTGAAGTACCTGATGTACAGGAATATGTGAAACAAAAGTCTCAGGCGAGGAGCTTCTCAAAGCTTCAGTGAGATTCATACATGCTGCCAAGCACTGGAATGGATCCTCTGCATTTAACCACCAACGCCTCCCTTGGAGTGGCTTGTCAGCAGAGTCGAATATTTCATCCAAGCTATTCTCAGCGAACGCAATTCGACCTTCAAAAGACAATTTGTCTACTCCACCAGCATAGAGATTTGCCAGGTGTATCTTCAGCCAGCGTAAGCCTGATTTCCCAAGAGCGCGTCCATCTGCAAACTCCAGAATACCGCGACATAGATCTGAACCAAGATGATTTAGATGAGGGTGCATTGGGTATGCACGGCCTCGAAAGTCAACATTATGTGGATAGTAAAACCCTTCTTCATACTTCATTTTGTGCGCTACCTGATCCACATTTAAGAAGTGGTATAAAATCTGTAAGAAATAATGATACAGTTAATCTTGATAGGAAGTGTGTCTTACTGCAAGTTTGAGTTCTATGTCACAACACTGTGAATGTCGTTCCATGTTCTCCTTTTTAATACTTTTAACATTCCACTTCCAATTTTTACGTTGCTCTTCATCATCAGTTTCTGGTTCCTTTGGCAGAGGAACCTGAAACAGGAAAAATGGACTATAAGCATAAAGCATGTTTGAACAATGAAGTAATCCAGCTCGCTCACCAGAAGGCTGAACAGTAATTTACCTAGCACAACAAATACTTGCAATGTATAACAATGCGTAGTAGCTTAGTAAGTACCAATATCGATAAGAAGGTAAGAAACGAAGCTACTCACATGAGCGCGGTCGACCAAACCAGCAAGACAACCTCCATTATTCCATATTCCTTCCATTACACTGAGCACCCTATTATTTACCCTCCATCTGGTACTCCCAAGTGTATCTAAGGCCTAACCAATTTATTACATAAATTAATCAGGTGTACATGCAACAGAGGCTAAGTATATGAATATTTATATTTATGCAACACCATCATCTAGTAATAAAATATTTCCAAACCTCGTAAACAGATTTCAATTGATTCTTCGTGGTCCTTTTAAGCACTTCGCTCTGTTGCCTAGCCCCATGTGTGCGCATGACATATGAAGGTAAGAAAAAGTGTGCTCCTTTGTTATGACTGCAAAGGAGGAATATAACACAGTTAATATAACTAAGCAAGTAATGAGAACTGAGAAGTAATCAGGTAAATTGTTGATTGTTTACACAAATATCAACGTGGCATGCTAAATTCATACACAGCAGAATCGGACATCAAAATGAGATTTGGAACTTCAATGGGTTAGGACCGCTAACTGTACTGGAGCTGAATTCCAGCCTCAACATTTTTATGTCAGACTAGTTAAGTTGTATATGCAATAATTTTTTTACGGATCTTATTGACGCAGTTCAACTTAGATGCTAAATGTATTTATTACCCAGTGAGGAACTTGAGTGCCATGAAAAACTAAAAATAAAAATAATGGAGAACAATGGCAACACTTGAATACAAAGTGATATCATGATACCCTGTCCACTTGATTGGGGGCACCAACATTGGCATGTAAGGAATCACCATGTGTCTTGCCTGCACGAAGAAACAATAACATTTACAGCCCATTCCTCGCGGAAGAAAACAAAAAAAGAAGAAAATCATCTGCTACAAAGAAGTGCCTCAACCTTCAGAAAATAAGCATCCCCAATATTTAAAACAGATGATGAGATATACTCACAGTTTTATCTAGGCCTTCAAGAATTAGCGGGTCACATTGAATAACACCACATTTCTTATGTGTGGCCATTCTGTCAGATAAATACAAAACAGTTATATATGTGATCAGTGTGCGGAAAGCATATGCCTATAGGATACATTGATAAAAACAATCCTTACCCTACTCTCTCTATGCTTATGAATGTATGAGCAAATGCAGGACGGATATCAGGTGAACCATCAGCAAACTGATCAGCTGGAGATAGAATATAAGCTGTTTCAATCAACAATTCAATCAGACGGCTTCCAATCTGAAAAGTAAAAGAGTAAATAACAATTATTTTAAGGCAACAATTGAAAATAAATTTATACCACTGATTAGAAAAGATCATACAAACCTTAGCCCTTAGCTCATTTCCCCAGGGTTTAGAAACATCTTGTCCCTTAACTATCTGTGTCACTGACCTCAACTTTTGTCTTTTCATTAAGTTAGCAACTCTTTTCCTTAACTTCGCTTGGCTGCGAATTCGAGTATCAGATTCATATTTATCATCTTTCTCATTTTTTGTTTTCTCCAAGAAGTTGTGTACTCTGACCTGACAACATTGCAGAAAAAGGAACAGATCAGTTGCGAAAATTCAAAAAAGAGGAGACAGGTTTGCATGAACAGATTTGAAACAATAAATCTAAGAAATATTGGTTAGTATCATATTGCTTGAAGAGGAATAGAAAATTCATTTGTTTTGGCTTATACCACATTGAAAGTGTGAGGAGTCTGAGACCACTTGATCCACTAATTGGACTCTTCATCGTACATCTTGAACTTATGGATTGGAGCAACTTATGGTTGTTTTTTCCTTATTCAATTTTGGCATCAACGTAAAAATGTCAAATTTGCATTTGCCCCTAGGACTCAATGGAAGCAAAGAAGTTCTTTTCAAGAACTGTACATCTCTTGCTGATAAATATATTTTTTTTAAAAACGATAAAAAAGAACTGTCCATCTCTTTCATTATTCTCAAATAGTTATTTTCATAACAGCACCTTCTGTTCATCTAGCACTGTCATGACAACTGGTCAACCGCAACTAAATGGATAAACACATAAAGAATAACAATATAGAAATACGACTTTTACCAAGTATTAGAGGCTTAAAACAAAGGGGGAAATGTGAAAGTTTTTTATGCATTTCATAAAAGACACAAGATTCTGAGATTGGAGCTACTGATTACAAAACTCCTAATAACTCATGAATCGTGCTCCACCTCAGCAAATAAGCTCATCCTAACTACTGTGGCCAGCTTATAACCAAACATATCTTTGACTACTATGATCAGCGAATACCAACTATTTTCATTCAATTTCAAATGAATAACACCTGCCTCGAGTAGTCAAACCCAGTAGCTAATTTCAAGATCAATTATTTCGTTCCAAATTAAAATTACAGTCTTTTGCATTCAAACAACATTCACATGATAGTGGGAAACGATTTCGATTTCACTCACCTCATTCTCAATGGCTTCTCCTATAGAACAAGCAGCTGCAACAACCCTGACACTGCCACCTCCAGACATCATCAATGCCATCAGCTTGTGCATTGTTATGAGCGCCATCTTGTCTGCCGGTAACAGATCAAAATGTTTACCATGACCCTTGTTCCTGGACCTTTGGATAAGCTCCCGTTCCTTGACAATGGCATCGCGCATAGGCTCGCACCAACCGAGGAACAGCGACTTAACGTAAGGCAGATTTGGAGCCAGCTTTTGGGAACACATATCCTGTATCAGTTCCCTGTATTCGTTTGCCGCTTGCTCCCACGTCTCGGTTTCAATCTGAATCTGCCTCCTCTTGAGCTTATTATACTTCCTATCCTGCATTCCCATTTCTGCTATCCTCTGAATTCGCCATTCTTTTACCCGAGCTCTCTTCTTTGCTTTCTTCATCTCTTTTGTCAGTTCCTGAACTTCATCTACATTCGACCCATCATCTTCACCCTCCGTGGACGACACCGGAACAGCCTCAGCTGCACTCCCAAATCCTCTAGTCAAAACCCCATTAACCCCAATCTGATTCCTCAAAAACCCCAAACTGGGTCCCTGAATTTTCCCAATAGAAAACTTATAAATTGGTACGAAATCTCGGAAAATACCCAGAAAACTGTGAGTAGGTGACGAGGACGACGAAGAACATGAACAAGCACACGAAGCTCGAAAGCTCGGGTTTTTGGAAACAGCTCTGGCTTGCTTCGCTATGTTTCTCCACATAACTGTGCGAATCATTGATGGGTTTATCGAATAAGCACGAGATATCGAATCTATTGCTCGAATTCGTTGAGATTGTGGAGGTCTCGATAGTGGGTATCGAAGGTTGTTGATTTCTGGGGAACACGAAGGTGAGATCGAGCTGAGTGGTGGATTGGGGAAGGTGATTGGAGACGGAGATTTGGAGAAGAAACAGAAATCATAGAGAAGCAAATGGGTGCTACGGATTCAAAAGCCGCCTAAACCCTCCTTAAACCTTACAGAAATATCAGGTTTTTGCCTTGTTTCTGGATTTACAGGAATAGTTCTGATTTCTGTGCCACCATCAAGGAGAAAGGGTATTACTGCAAAATACAATTTCTTAGGAGGGTGCTAACTAAAAAAGTAAAAAAGTTACTCCATCTCGTGGCAATATTCTCAATCAACTCTCCTTTATTATACACGTTTTTTATCTCTTAATTTTTAAAAATTATATTTTACTCCTCTCTATAACCTTTTGGAAAAATTGCACTTCCTCTTAAGTTTTGATTATTAAGCTTTACTCTTCTTCTTTAACTTTTAGAGAAATTACAGTTTAATACATTGAAGTATCAACGATTTTCACTTTAGATTACCTAACATTCATTTTAGTTTGTGCAGTGCCCAGACTCATAAGTGGGGACACATTCAAGTGTGAACTATGAGGGTTATGCGAACTGTGAGAACCAACTGCTCGCACGTAATTCCTTTATTAAGTCATGTATTTCCATAAAATGGTCAGTCAGGATTTCCATTATTATGACGTGTATTTCCATAATATCGGGGGAATTGTGTAACGAGGGGTCCTCGGGTGTAACGAGGGGGACGAGTATTTTTCTATAGGAAATCACTAAACCTTGAAGGGGGAATAGTGTAACGAGGGATCCCTGGCTTTTACGAGGGGGCAGGTATTTTTCTATAGGAAATCAATGAACCCTGTCGGGGGAATGGTGTAACGAGGAGTCGGTGTAACGAGAGGAACGTGTATTTTTCTATAGGAAATCAATGAACCCTGTCGGGGAAATGGTGTAACGAGGGGTCTCTGGGTGTAACGAGAGGTCCCTGATGTAACAAACAGTTATAACGGGTTATGAAAATACAGATCATAATAATGGAAACACCGACAGACTGTTTTATGGAAATACATAGCTTAATAATGGAAATACGCGCTCATGTATCACCACCCAACTGGTTCGCACAGTTCGCACGACGTGGTCTGTTTCGCACTAGTTCATGACCCCTCATAAGGGTTTTCTAAATTTAGTTTAGGTTTATAGTTTTATTCCTTAATTTAATCCATAACAACTCTCCCCTTTTATATTAGGAAAGATTATACATCAATAATATTATGGTTAATTGCAATTTTCTCGTACTAAAGTGGCGCGTTTTACACTTTACGACGGTCAAAGAAAAAAGTTTAATCTAAGATCAGTTAGTTACATTTTTTGTACACTTTTCTCTAACACCGTTAGAATTTGGACAGAAAACCTAGTTTTTTTAAAAATACAAAAATACACATGAATTGATTTAATCCTGGTTTGGAACAGACCAATAATAACCATAATTGGATCTAGTTTGAGAAATTCGATCGGTTCGACCGATACATCTTCTTTTTAGATATGGAGATTTGCTATCAACGGAGAGCCACTCGCCCAAGCTCCTCGCCGCCTGAACCTTGCCGCATGTGAGCCGGAATCGGCGCCGGCGAAATCATCCTCCGGTGGCATCTCGGAAAGCACTAGACCATTGGAGGAGCCAAAATCTCCATCGGAGATATTACCATTATGGTCCTACGAGTATGTGTCTGCTACCGAGTACATGGAACGCGTGAAGAGAAGAAGTCATCGGTAATTTTTGCATTTAGATTTCTTAGTTTGAGCTACGGTGAGCATTTGTGGGTTGAGCGACGGTGAGAAATTTTGGAATTTCATCTAGGAGTCAACGAGTCAATAAAGTTAGCTTAGAGGCCAGCTCAGCAGTCCGAGTGGGGAATCGTGCTAAGAGCAAGTGGGCGTCGTCTAACAGAATCCGTTAGGGTTGTTTAGGCCGGTATCAATGGTCGTTCTAGCGAGTCGACGGTTCTGGAAGATAGCGAGCCTAGTTAGAGAGAGAGAGAGAGAGAGAGAGAGGAGGGTTATGCAAATTCTTTGTAATCTGTAACATTTCTTCTCAGTAAAAGCTATTCTCTCTTTTATATTCGTATCATTTGGTATTAGAGTTCAAGCTCCAGCGACCATGACGACCAATATACCATCGGCAATGAGCCGCGATCCACCGACGAACGAAGAAGATAGCGTAGCACAGAACATCGGCGTCTCCCTCAACCTCATAGCAGAGGCGATTCAGGCGATGAACCACCGCATGGAGCAAAACGAGACTGTAGTTACGTAGTAGATTGGCTATTTTATTTGTTTGTATGTTCACTGACGAAGGTCCATCCAAATGGCGAAGACAT
>JAYMTP010008450.1:0-10038 GCA_036897365.1 Geranium brycei
CCAAATTCAGTGAACTAACAACTAATTAGAGCTAAATTAAAAATTCAAACAAGCAATTATTCATGAAATGCACAATCAAATTCAGTACACTAGAGCTCAATTTAACTTAACTAAAAACCCAAACAAGCAATTCTTCACGAAATCAACCAAATCAAAGAACCAGAAACAAAACCCAGAATCTCAAAACAAGCAAAACCCACGAACCCTAAGCTCCACAGACTTGGCGAGCTTCAAGATCCTCCGATTCTTCTTCGACTCGGCGGTCGCAACCCCAATAACAGCCACAACGAGCACCCTCTGGATCGGGCTCATCAGGTCCCAAGCCACGGCCTCGTCCCGGCCCAGCCCTCCCCGGACCGACCGCGACGAGGTCGCCTCCTCCGCGTTCACGAGCCGCCCCTGGAGCGAGACCCAAGCCAGCCTCCTCGCCGCCGGCACGGGCCTGGCCGGGTGCGAGAACCGGCTCGAGAGGCGGCGCTGGACCGGCGATTGAACCGGAGTGAAGGGCGCGAGAGAGACCAGAGCCGGAAACGGGTCGCCGGAGCTCCGATCGACGGCGAGCTCTGGTTCGGCCATTGTTGTTATGGTGGAGGCTGAGGCGCGATTGTAGCGAAAGAGAATTGAATTTAGGGATTTGCAGATTTTGAAAAATTGAAATTGAATCGAACGTTACGGTTTTTGTGTGTTGATTTCAAATTTTCTCGGCTTGAGAGGGAAAATTCGATTTTTGTTTTTTGTTTGTTTGTTAACGTTTGAATCGTGACCTGTCGGTTTGACCTTGACGCTTGTATTTTTTTTATTTGCTTAATTGAAACGTATATCGGAAAATGGAAGATTGTTTCGAATTGTAGAGGAAATAAATCATTTTTTCCATTATTATATGATTTTTTGTAATAAATTTAGTTGACCACTTCACTCAATGGGGTCTTAAATTCTAAATTTGAAAAAAAACAGTATTCGCACCTAATTTTACATAGCCTCTATTTAATACTCGCATTATGTGTAAGAAATAAAAATAATATAATGACATTAAATTCTTTTTCAAAAGCATAATATTGTATTTTTTTATGTGTCATACACGTGACACTTGTTTCAAAATGAATGATAAAGTGTTTCAAATAAAGTTTTTGTAAATTAAATACATACTCTATACTCTTGGTTCAAATTTTATCATAATTAAATTTTTGGTGAGCATGTGAGCTATTTGTTTAGTGATTTCTCATCAAAACAAATTGACACATTACGTAATTGAGATAATAAAACTTGATGATTTGAAACAATAAGTCTCACATGGGAGAGTAAAGAAGATGATGAATTAATATTTGAGACCACCAAAAACCTATTTGAGTTCTAGCACGGATCCAACAAAGAGCTGTACAGATGATTTAAGACTCCATCATTGTCTGATCTACCACACTAAGCCTGAAATGCTTTTGGCATAAACTAACTCTCCATGTGAATCTCTAAGTGCTAGACCCAATTTGTACGGTTTTTTCTTCAACGGTCTAAAGACCGATGACTTCCCATGGTGAGAGGGCCCAGCGAGGTGAACTTCAAATAAGTTTTTTATTGTTTTTTCCATAAAAATTTTATAAAAAAATTAAGGTGCAAAAAAAAGTAGAGGATAGTGACATGCAAAAGTTGCATAGTACATGATAGTGATTAGAAATTTCCACTATAAATAACTAACGTCTGCAAGAAAAAGACGAGATATTGATGATAAATTTAAACCCGTTTACAACCGGGTTTTCAAAATCCCACAACCAAACACCCCCTATTTAAGCATCGCGCCTGGCGTAAGTTAGCGGCAAGCCGTAGCGCGGGAAAATCATCGGTTCTTCAGATTTCACCCAAAATTAAGCCGAGCCGGACCGGACCGTGGTCTTCGTCTCCGTGCGACCACCGAGCTCGAAGCAGCACCGTCGGGGTCGATGGACAGATACGTGGTCCCTCTCAAGAACCAACAACCCGAAACGCCAAAACCCACTCAAAGGTAACAACAACACAGACCCTCGTTTTCAGTATTTGATTCACGAACCTCATTTACTGAATCGATCGACCACCCATTTGTGTCCACTACAGACATCTGTGGAAGAGAAGCTTGATCGAGTTGAGTGGCAGATTCGAGCCCAAGTACCGACGCGGTGATTCTACCTTGCTCATGGAATCTTATTCTGAGGTCTTTGGCTGAATTTGTTATTTACTGATGTTGTCAATCTTGAGTTTTGATGTGATAGTTTGGTGATATTCGTCAATTTCTGAGATGGGTTGTTTGATTTTGTGTGGATTGTTGTTTATCTTGGGTTTTGAAATGCTGGTTTGGTGTTGTTGCTCAATTTGTGAAATGGGTTGTTTGATCTTGTGTAGATTGTTGTTCGTCTTGAGTTTTGATATGCTAATTTGGTGTTATTGCTCAATTTGTTAAATGGGTTGTTTGATTTTGTGTGTGTTGTTGTTTGTCTTGGGTTTTGATATGCTGGTTTGGTGTTGTTGCTCAATTTGTGAAATGGGTTGTTTGATTTTGTGTAGATTGTTGTTCATCTTGAGTTTCGATCTGCTATTTTGCTGTTATTGCTCAATATCGAGTTTTGATATGCTAGTTTGATAATATTGGTCAATTTCTGAAATGGGTTGTTTGATTTTGTGTAGATTGTTGTTTATCTTGGGTTTTAATATGCTGGTTTGGTGTTATTGCTTCATTTCTGAAATGGCTTGTTTGATTTTGTGTAGATTGGGGCATTTCCGCATTTGTATCACATTGATGGTTTTCCCTGCCAAACTCATGTATGGCCTTTTTTTTCCAGCTTTGATTTGATGATTTTGTGTTTGTTCACTAGTACTCGAGTTCGTTGGTTAACATGAAGGTTGGTTGTCTCTCTCACAGATGATTGCTAATAGTGCACATATGTATCCACCTCCAAACAGGAAGTTGGTCTCCTTCTCCCTTCCTCTATATGTGTGTGTGTGTGTGGAATTTAAAGATTGAAGCTTTAATAACTAACATTGTTATTTTGAGTAAATTGAAATGGATACTAACACTATAGTTATGAAGGTTTCTTGCTAGATGTTCATCAGACGCATTTCACTTGAAATATGTTTACTTTTCTTATTTTAATTGGTCGTCATGTTCATATCCTTAGTTATGTATGTCTGTATGTGTGTTAAGAATAGCTTTTTGTATTGATATGATAACCTTTACAACACCGAGGAGGGGGCATAGACATAGTGCTCTTGATAGAAATTTGATGGATTCAGTAAGGCATGTTATTTGTAGGATAAAATTATTTGTTTGGTATTGCAGAAGGGTGATTATGTTATTAGATTATACAATATTTGGGCCAACCTGACTGTTGATTAATGAGGGTCACAGCTTCACACAAACTAGAATGTCCTAATTTTGAATTCTTTGTTTTCTGGAACGAGTCTCCTATTAAATTCAGGAATACATTTTTACTGAGTATGAGGTTTACTCTGACCATCACATAAAAAACAACAATTTACTATACTTTCTAGATGGATTAATTATTGTTCATTGTGGACAATCTTTGGTCCTTTGCCTTCTTATTCTACATCATTTTGAAATACCATCTTCAAGATTCACAACTTATCTTGTTCTTTCAATCCTGAAATATGGCCTTTCCTCTCTCTCCCCATAATGTTTATGGTGGTTGCTTTGTTTGCTATTCATGCTCTATTTTTATTCACACTAGTTATTTTGTAGGCAGGGAGTCTCATCAATAGATTTTGACAACAGGGTGAGTTCTCCTCTCTTTTGTAGAATAATAATTTTTATATCGAAAATTAAGCATACATTATGCTGGAAAAGGTCTCTAGTTAAAACTCTTATCATAGTCAAAAGTAATTGAAAAAACTAGACAAAAAGAGTCAAGGTACTTTACCTGGTGCAGCGATTTGTATATTTATTTTCCTCCATTTCCTCGTGTATTAATTTCTCAGTCTTCTATCTTTTCTTTGTCATCCTTTTTTAATTTGTTAACCGACCGTGTAAACTTTGATGCTTTGACATTTACACTGCACTTCTTTTGTAGTTCTGTCTTGCATTTTATTTCAACTTTTGTTTGTTGATCTTATTATTTTAGTTTGAGCATTTTCTTTTGTATATTTTGTTCAAGGGAATATATTTGGTGTCGGTGACAAAATCCGGGTGCTTAACTGTTCATGACTTTGAGACTCTATATTGTCAGAGTACTGAATCCTTGCCATGTGAGTTCCTGTACTAGAGCTGGCTATGTCATATAATTTGTCTTCCAGTTCAGGTCTATTCTGAGAATCATCTGTAGGTTTTCAGATTCAAAGTGCCTTTTTTGTGGGTGGATATTGTAAGGGATGATATATATGCATTTGAAGTGAATATTTCTATTAATAGCATGACATTTTGTTTCCTTTTTAAACTGCATGCATGATTGAGTATGATGGGATACTAATTTTTTTTTTGTATTGCGCACTAGAAGTTCAAAAAAAATTACAATTTGCACATTTAAAACATTATGTAACTGTATATGCATGTAAGCATATTATAGTTTGTTTTGTCAAGATAAGGAGGGCAAAAATCCCCGAACCCGACAAGGTAGGGGACTAGGATCACTAAACCTGCCCCGAAACTGCCTTGTTGCCATCCCTATAGAGGCAAAATATCTCGAACCCGCCCCGCTGCCATCCCTATGCCAAGACCTCATCTGTTTAGCTTGATTTATTTCCTTATTTTCTTCTTTTCTTCTTTTCCTCCTTTGGACAGGCTTGAAAGAAGACGAAACCAAACATTTACTGCACCTTTCCTTACATCGCCAACTTGATGCTGTCCGATGGAATATCAGCAACCAAAATGAGGTCTAGAATAAACTATTCAACTTGTTACAGAATTATTTGTGTGTACATAATTTAAATTGGATTACTTTTGCCTGTTATATAGCTCCAAAATGTATGCTGTGCTGGTCATGAGTTGTAGGATTGTATTTTTTTTGATCGGCAAGTTGTAGGATTATATGAATTTAAAATTCTAAATTTAGGTTATGGTCATTAATTTACACCCATGTTCTATGGGTTACATGTTACACATCAAATTAGATTTACTATGCAAACTTTTCATCAGATAAGTTAATGCTTACATTTAAAATAGTTATTCCTGCAAAAAAAATTACTTCTCTCTTATTTTTTGTAAACATACATACATTTAAATGCGTTTTAAGCATCTACTGGAGGGTTAATTTAGCTTGTTGTAAATGTGTTGATGTCATTTCTTCCTGCACATATAGCCTCTAAGACACTTTTTTTGCTTATTCAGGTTGCTTGTGCATCTGTGAAAAGTAATGAAGTACTTATCTTTGACATTGGATTGATCTCTTCTAAACCCATTGAAGTAAGTCCCTCTATATGTAATTTTGAATTTATTTGTTATTTCAGCAAAGGATTGCAGACACCGTTTTCTGGTTGGATTTGATAATTATACTGGGTTATCAATTTCAATTAAATCCTTGTCTATTTATCCTCTTTATCAATTTTATAACTGCCTTAACTAAAACGGTTAAGCTGACACATTAATTGAGTCCTCACGGTTTCTCCTTCCAACTTTATCATATCTGAATCCTTGTCTTCCTTGAACTTGTGCTGCTGTAGGTATTACGTACAAGAACTACGTATACCGTTCACGGGCCTCAGGGTCATAAAGGTCTATCTGATATAGCTTTCACCTCAACTGATGATTCAAGGTATATAACATTTGCGGACTTCGGCTGAGAAACCTAATTTCTGTAACGACATGGAAAATGGATTTTATTGGAACTACACAACAAATTTAGGTAGCCCAAATCTTGATACACAACTTGCCGATAAAAAAGAACACACAACAAATTAGGGAGAACGATAAATTAAATTAAGTCTCTGCAGCAGTGATTTGCCATTTGGGTGAAGGATACATGACTCGGTTGTTTTTGTTTAATTTAAACTTGTGTTGTTAATGATCTGAAGTGCCTTTTGAATTAGCTTTTTGAAAACGGAATTTATATAGGCTTTCCTTTCAAAAAGACATTTTTTTGGTTTGAAATGTAGTTGCCATGGCCTTAAACTTTTCCTTTAAGATTTAGAGGCATGTTATTATCCCAGAAAATATACACATTTGGATCATAAATCCAATGTAACTAAAACGATTATTATAATATTCTTCATTCCTAATTTTGTGAATCAAAGCTTATATTGTTTTATGTTACTTTGTCAATATTAATAACTTTGTTTCTTTGATTATTAATGCACTTTTTCCCGTCATGACCATTTTGAATAGAGTAATTGCTTCTGATACTCATGGTATAATCAACTTATGGGATAGAAGAGTGGGCTGCCTTCCATGTCTTGAGCTTACTACTAATTCCCGTTGTGCACTTAACAGTATTCGGTTAAGCGAAGAAAACGATGTAAGTAAAATACTGTATCCCTTTCATATATCTGCTCCGAAGTTTGCTCTTGTTCATGAAGGGGAAACTGTTTCCATGTAGTGTTGAGCTTCATTGTGAATTATTATTTTCCAAAAAGTGCTTAGTGTAAGGCTTTGTTCTATTTTTGATGTTGTTGGGCTACATTTTTGCATGGCGCTCATACTAGCTAATTATAGAATTTCCTAGGATCCTACCATTAGTCTATAAAGTGGAATGAGTATGCATGAAGATACATGAAGCAACAAGAGAAAATAATATATATTTATGTGGTTTGACATATTTAACATGTTAAAAGGTATGTGGATATATGATATCCATTTACTCATTACCTTTTTTTTATACCGGCCACGTTCTTGTTCATTGTGCAAAAACAATAACATTCTCTTGCCAGCTTATTGAAAAATCTGCAAAGTATAATAAAATGTGTGTGTATTATCATGATAATAAGATTCTAATTGTTTTTCCTTATTTTTTAAATTTTCACCCATCTTTTGATGGATCCTTAAATTAATGTGTGTGTATTTCTATAGATCATTTTTGGTGCCGATAAGCATGGAGTTATTTATATGTGGGAGCTACGTGGAGGAAGGTCGTCTACTTCATTTCAAAGTCATAATGAGGTAGCCTTTAGACTACAATTTCCCTATCATACGTGTTTCTTGATCTTACAATGCTAGATTGGTTCAGAACATGAAACAATAGTAACCGCTGATTTAACTCATTAATCCTTGTAACAATTTTCTAAGTTTTCCTACGCGCAGGCATGTCGTGCTCCTCTAACATCCTTGAAGGTAGCATCTATGCTTGGGAAAATTGAATCTTTGAAGGTAAACATAAAACAGTGTAAAAGAGTTCCCAACATTAAAATATTGATCTCCTAAAAGAAAAATGTTGAAGCTGTAACATCAAAGATGTGCTTAAAAGGATGTTAACTAATGAAGTAACAGTTATGGATAGGGACCATTCACTAATGTAGTAATATGTCTGGTAGTTTAAAGTTCTTGTATACATTAATTATCTTAAAATGTATTTGTCTGTGTGTTCATACTACCTGTAAAAAATATTTCCTGATAGATTGTTGAATACATTTATCAACTGTGGATTATTAACTATCTGGAAGCTATGTTGGGCTTAACTCACTAATAAAATTACTTTTTGCATAATTATATCTTAAGCGTGTATCTACTTTATCTTTTTGTTTCAGGCACAATCAGATATTGTTTCAAAGGAAGTGCACTCAATTGATCTTGATCCATCTAATCCATTTCAATTGGCTTTTCATCTTGATGATGGTTGGTAGGTTGAACAATGAATATATAATACATACCCTTCTGCACATGTATTCTTGCCACAATTCTTGTCATAGACTCATAATGGACGGTGAAATGAGATGCTTTGAACTACCAAATCAGTCTAATATGATGCTCTTATTTCTGCTCATTACTTATTCTAGGTCCGGTGTCATGGATATACGTAAGTTTCAAGTTACACATATTCATTGCCCACCCCCAGCATGGTTGTAAGTGTACTTGCACAACTCATATTATTTACTGTACTTGAGCATTCATAATAGCATCTTACACTATTTTATATCCTATTGATTGGGGGGGATAGGAATGGTTCCAACACTTCAACAGATTTATTAAACCTGAGGCAACCATCGTGGCTGCCGACAGATTCAGTAAGGTTCCTTTTCGTTGTTGTTTGTGTATATAGTTTTAGTTGGTTTCCTTATGGTATCAAATAGTCAGGTTTTTGTATGTTTGATGTATCGTTTAATGGATAAACATAAATTTGGATATAGTGGAACACATGCATAAGCATGTTACATTGCATGCTACAGGGATTTATGAAAAGTAGCTATAAAGTGTTTAAACAAAATTGACAATGGTCTCTTGTATTGTAGATGTATGCTGTTGGTTCTTCGTATGAGAATGGCATTCATCTTTTAGATTTCTATCCCGACACCACCTCTCCCAGTCACGTGGACTACAGGTAACAAACTCCCAAATTTGAACTGCAAAACTGTGATGGCATAATTTCCTAGTATTATTCATACAGGAAAGCATCAAACATGAGTGTATGATGTGCTGACATGACGAAGCAAGTTCCGCTTCACTCGTGTAAATTCATGTTTATGCCGATAACTCACCTACCCTCTCTCAAAAATAGTCGTATTCCTCCTCGTGTATGGAAAATTGTTGAAGTATGTCATTTCCGGTATTATTCCTTAGTGGTCTGATAAGGTTCTTTGTTCCAGCTGCAACGGGAAAAGACACAAGCAAAATAGGTTTATACCTTTATCTGAAGGTGTAACCGCTTGCGCGGCTCATCCTCTCAATGGAACCATCATAGCCGGTACCCAGGTACTATACTATGTAGCTTTCTTCAAATATAACTTTGACACACGACTTCATAGTGGTGGTAAACCTAAGGAAGCTTATTCTGTTGAATTGCAACAAATTTGAACTCTGAATAAGCTGGAAAAAATGACCATACTGCAATCACCAATGCTTTGTATAGTTTGAACTCTGATCCAACTGAAGAAAATGACTTTCTTTTATGAAGAAATTGTTTCAGCTGCTATTGCATTACCATCATACGATTACAATCAAATTAATAAACCTATGTTTTCCTTATATCACGACTATTTTTTTTTGCAAATAAAAAAACAAAATCTGAGTTTTGGAACTTGATTTTTTGCAGGGTTCATCCTTGCTGGTGATCTCACAAAGGCACTTATCATGCATATACCCGGATTAGTCTTTGGATCGATGAATTGTGCAAAACCTGAAGAGAAATTGCTTCAATTCTCAGTAGTCGAATAAAATAGCCACACCAGCCTGCAAGAAACTGAGGCCTTTTGACTGAACCAACTAGATAAACAAAAACCTCTTGGCACATACAAGGTTATTGGTCATGTTCGAGTACAAAATCTTTGTAACATACTCATATTTGTATCCAGACACAGAATTATTTGAAAGAACTTATGTGTAACACCCACAATGATAGACTTGAGAAATGTTAAAAAGTATTGAATATGCTATTCCAGTATCAAGAATGTGAAAAGGTTTGGTTTATCTGTGTTCTTGGTGATCTGTTTTCTGTCTGTTCCAATATCAAGAAGCCACAATGATCCACTTTTTTCCATTTCATTGGGAACATTTAACAAACACATACAGTGCACAACCAACAAAACCCAGTAAAAACACCAAATTTAGCAACAATTCTCCAGATATCACAAAAAGTGAAAAAAATACCCCAGAAATCGATTGACAGAGAAGAAAATAAATGAATCATACATATAACATAAAATCGATTTCATTGAAAACCACAAGTTGTGATACACACAATAAAATCAAGCACAACCCTTCCTTTTTTCACTTCATTGGGGACTTTCAACAAACACCTGCAGCCCATAAACTAAACTAAACCCAGACGAAGAAAAACACCAAACTTAACACTAATTTTCCAGATCTCAACAAAAGTGAAGAAACAAACACAGAGATCGATCTAAGCCCTCTCGCCTCGGATCCTCCTTGCTAGCTGGATGTCCTTGGGCATGATGGTGACCCTCTTGGCGTGGATGGCG
>JAYMTP010008451.1:0-10038 GCA_036897365.1 Geranium brycei
TTATTTATTCCAACAATGATAAAACATTTCAAATGTAGATGACTTATTACATTGGGCTAGGGCACAGCTCTAACAGAGGCAAGGTAGGAGAGGAGAGGGCTGAGTGGCACGGATTTTAAATTTTAAAAACCAAAGAGAGGCAAGTTAAAGTAGTTGTCCTCCGTGAGACAAAATGAAAGTTCAGTGTACTTAACTACAAATTTTTTTAGTTAAGTATACTTATTTGAAAATTGGCGATACTTGAGTACATTTTTATAAGATTACTCGTTACATATATACTCATTTTCGAAACATTATTATACACAAATTGTGACAAATGACCACATTTATAAAATTTATAGTTCACATACATATCGTTATAATGTAATTGTAAATAAGTGTTCATATGTTTGTCCTCAATTTCAAATACGTATCTTTAAAATTCTTCTAACTAATTTTTAGGGAGAACCATGTTACGCTCTTACTACTTACTATTACTAGCATTAACCCAAGATACGGGGCAAAGTAACCCCGCCTTAAAAAAGAAGACTTTGTACGCGTAATGTACAAATATGGATTCTGAATACTAGTTTCATTAGAGGGGTTTCATCGAACATATCAAAGTGATTTCTCCAAGGTGAGCTCCTCCGAGAAGATACATCTTTTACATGCAACCAATATGAAGTCAATTCTTAGTCATCATCAGTTATTCTGATCTCTCAGTCTCACGTCAACACATCCCTAATCTCTCTCAATTTTCCCCTCATCGTCGGAGTTGATTTCAGACTGTAAATAATAAGATGGAACGGAAATAGCAAATATGTTACCCTTGATAAAAGCCCTCCAACAAAACTGTTTAGACTATGATGTGGTTTTTTTCTGGAAAATTGGTCCAATTAGGATCTATCCTTTGAAAATATGAAGATGTGGACAAATACAATGGTACTTATTTGGAATTAAATTTCATAATCGTAAGCATGTGAAAATAAACAATTCATTTACCTAGTTATATGTAAAGGGGGAAATTAATATAAGCACTCACTTGCCATCGTTATATATATGATGGGTAAATCTTGGAAAGTGGGTAAATCATAAATATAAAACGTTTCACCGGGGTGATTAAGTAAAATTAAATTAGGATGGATGATGAAATTAAAATGATACAATATATATTGTTTTTTAAAAAAAATAGAATATATATTGTTTGATCAACAAACAATACTAATTTTATTTTAAAGTCCCAATTACAAATTTCAAAGTAATTGATCTAAATTGAATACTTTTAGTTTAAGACCTTTTTGTCTGAAAATGTTGGAGTATGAAATCTAATGAACAATTAGATATAGAAACCCATAAAGCATGGAAGAACATATTCTGAACAAAACAAGAGAGACAAGCAATAGGCCACAGAAAGTGTACAAGGCCACTGAAAAGAACTGTGCAAATCTTGGTATTGCAAAAAGGAGATAAATGCATTTTGCAGTTCGGAAACACAAAAGAGAGAGTTATGAGGTAGAGTGTTGTCCCTAAAATAAGGATCCAAATCTTGTGCACAAAAGCGTTCTTGACAAAGCTTCACTAACACCAAAACAATGGCACCAAGTAATCAACTTCTTTTTTACTTCATTTCTCTTCTTTGCTTGTTTCAAAATAAATAAATTCATGTGTCACTCACTTCTCTAAATTGCTAAAAATAGTCACGTGTTAATAGGAAAATCAAATACAAACTAAGGTCCCTCTACAAAATGTCTAACCTGAATCATGACCGTTTATTTAGCGAGATCACACCAGCACGCGACACGTCACACTAACGCCTGTCTCCGCTAAAGTGACAGCGGGGAGGGCAATTCAGTCTTTTGCATGATAATTGGTATAAACAGAGTGAGAACATGATATAAACAGACTATAACTTGTGTAAACATAATTTACAAAACATGATATACACATGATATAAATATAGTGTGAACAATGTGTACCTGATATAAACATGATATAGATATGTTATACGCAATGTGAATACGGTACGTATAAACAAATAATAAACATAATGGAAATTTTCATAATACACTTATATCACGGTGACACCTCTTTTTCCGGCCGTTTTTACTTTGTATATCCGTTTCAATCCAACAGTTGATATAAGTTCGAATGTTTGTATATATACCATAGTTTGTAGCTGAATGCGTCTATGTTAATATGTATAATTTATGTTCTCAAGAAAAGGACACTTATTTTAATAACGAGAACAAGAGTAAGAAGTAAATCAGTACATGTAAAAACAAAAAATACATGCAAGAAAAGTTAGGCACAAAGATTGATTATATATAAGTAGTACATTGTCAGTCTCATGAGTCCCATGGCTCATATCATGTCAAAAAAAATTCAGAGTTGCATGTGACAAAAGGGAATCAAATCTGCATTCAGTGTAAATAAGAAGAAGAATTTGAGGCTAAAGTTATAAACAGTTATAAGTATGTGAAACATTGACTTATAAGACTTGTGACCTCAAGATTAGGAACTTTGGCATATATAACTTTTATGAACAAATAGATAATTTGTCTTTATGCCAAAAAATAAGAAAAAAAACAAATATAGATGGGAAGAAACATGAATGCATAAGGAAATGTTCAAAATGCACATGAGATGCTCCTAAACTTTTTATTAAGAATATTGTTTCCAAAACTATATAATAGTAACAAAAAGTAAAAAAAAAGAATAGAATATGTATTATCGATATATATTCACATTAGCACTTCAAAGGAGATGGGGCCAATTCTAGCTTATATGCCTTAATTGATGGCAACTAGCAAGCAAGGCATCTTTTTTATCATCCTAACCACCACTTCTATTATTTAATCAAATTCCAATCTTTTCTCAAGTTCCAATTCCAATTCCAATTCCCATTTTCTTTTTCTTTTTCTGTTTTCTTGTCCCTTCTATCTTTTCTTTATGGACCTTAACTTCAGATACTTTGTGCTAAAAGATGTTTTAAGGATATATTCTCTCCCCCGAAATTAGCCTTCTTTGTCATCAAATCTTTATAGGCCCACCTCAATCTTTGAAAGATGTTTAATTGGCTTATCAATCTGAGCCGATGCATTATTTTCTTACTTTATATTATTTTGTGCCACTAACTTCCTTAAACATAAACTAATCCCCCAATTACAGCTATGCGAGCTAGTCAACACTAAAAAAACATGGCTCCTAATTCTAGACAAAGGATGTTATTTAATGGTCTCAAAATCAAGAACCTATTTGAAGATAGTTTATTGATGAGACCAGGAGTCGGTGCTACGAATTTTTTTAATGTTTGCCTATCTTTGTGTGTTAGACGCCGACGCACACTTATGTTATTTTTAAGACAAACTGCTTTATTATAGACACATCGGTGTTAATAACATTTACGAGTATTGTTTGGACAAAACCCCTCACCTAATTCAAAACTCACGTTCACCAACACAAACTTTGCCAGTATGTCTGTTGGACGATTACAAGCACGCCTAGCAAAGAGAAACTTAACATGATGGGACAAAAAAGACAACAAAGATAAACAGTTAAAAATGATACCGCCTACCCTACCCAGCGGCCGCAACAAAGATATCAGGTATGAAGCTAATCTTTGACAGCCCGTTTTAATAGAGGTGTTCTCCCAACCTTTTCTTCTCGCCCACATAAGCGCCTCCCGAGCCGCCACGGCCTCCCCCTCTATGGGCTGGAGAATCCTCGAAGCACTCCGACAAAACAAAGCCAACACTCGATAGCGTGATTTGAATTAAAAAAACTAAGGTAATTTCTAGAGGATTCTATTCCACGAAGGAATCTTATAACTATAATTAGTGACATACTATTAAGATTGAGTATACTAGATATTGAAACTCATCACAAATTTTGAAACTGATCCAGAGTATTCAGTTTTCGATATATAACAATTGAAATTGAGCAGATGAATGTGAAAATATTGTTTTTAACTAATTTAGGTTTCAGCTTGATTGTACCAGTTTACCAGTTCTTCTACCGAGTATAAAAATATTGAACTTTTAAATTATAGTCAAATTAGACCATATTTTAACTTATTGAGAAACATAATTCGATTTTTATAATTTCTCTTCAATCGAATAAAAAGACATTAGTTGCATTTTACAATACAAAACACATATAAGAGTTACCTATATTAGTGTGGATTATCATATAAGAGTGAAACGAACGATGGAGACGTCACTATCCGTATCAAATTTGATCGATTCAAAAACACACGAAAACTTGTTTTTTTAGACAACCTAATAACCGAAATAACTAAAGTCGCCATTAATCAATTCGGGGCTTACACTCAAAATTATAAATTGAACCAAAAGTATCTGGTATTGTCCGATTGGACAGATCGAGTCCAATTCTAATAATTATAAATTCCTCATCACTACCTAGAGGTGTTCACGGTTCGGTTTTTGAACCGAACCGACCGAAACCGAACCGAAAAAATTCGGCCGGTTTTTGGTTTGAACCGAAAATCAGCCACAAAATAAAAAAAAATTCATAAATCAAGCAAAAAATGATTAGATTTCGGTCGGTTTTTAGAGGAATTATGTATAATAATTTATACTAATTAAAATAAAAACGTTAATAAAGCCCCAAAAAAATTCAATTGAAAAACACCCTAAATTGAAGCATAAATCGGAGGATTCATCATAATTTGAACCGGAGTCGGTCGGTTCGATTTTTTGTCAGTTTTCACTAATTGAACCAAAACCGAACCAATCACATTTGGAACCGACCAAAACTAAACCGACCAAAACCGAACTAACCAAAACCAATCATTTTTCGGTTCGGTTCGGTCGGTTTTGATCGGTTCGGTTTTTTTTAACACCCCTACCTCTACCTACTACTATAGCCACAAGTGGAGCAAACAATGTGCCTATTTTAATTTTTGCAAAGTCAAATGGGACTCAATTTGAAACATGCATACATTATATTGATATTTAGGTATTTATCTGATCAGATATTTTTTCGGAGCTAGTGACGTTGTACAGTTAATCAATTGGGCCATTAACAAAAGTCCAAACTGTCACTTAAAAAAGTTCAGAATATACTTAACGACAGGATATGGGTTGGATAGGCTGTCAAGGGTCAATTAAACAAAGATGGTTTCTTAAAGCAATATTTTTCTCCATATGTGGAGGAAAATGACATTGATGAAATGTGTAATATCAAGCTTCATAGATTATGTTTTTTTTTCTACAGGTAGAGATTAAAAACGATTTAATGTTTAGGAGGAAGTTGGAACAATAATGTGTTGGTGCCTGGTGTGACAAGACACAAATGCACCAACTTCACATCAGAACACAACTTGCTTGTACGTTTCTAGTTTTGCTTAAATATTACAGTTAATAGGTTCCACGCTAATCAAGTTACATCAAAGATTCCGTGATAATCAATAATTCTGTATATTCTAAGAGAATCCAAGTTCCATTTTGACTATGATTAGAAGATTAAGCACCGCAACGCATTGATCTAAAATAATTAGAAGAATTGGAACCGTGAAAAGGACCGAGATGGGCCCAGAAAGACTGTGAAGCCCGGGTTGGGTTTGATTTCCTAAGCCCATCTCCGCATGGCCCAATAAAGACATTACCAAGAATGCAAGAGATGGAAATTGAAACTAGTAGTCCAAGTCTAGCCCATGCTCATGACATCAACTACAAATAATTTCCGATGCTCGAAGTATTCAGAAAACTATGAAGCCAAGATTGACACGAGCCATGCATTCTATAGCGACAAACAAGTGATGACCCAAAAATTATATATAAAAAAAGAGGGTTAAATATAGTGCTGTAAGATATTCTTTTAGTTATATATGGTGAATTAAAAATCAAGAAGAGTTTTAGAAGCTGGTCTTGCCAAAAAGAAGCGATGGGGAATGATGGCAATGGAGCGGGTTCGGAGCCCGTTAGAATGAGCTGGGAATTTATCCTTTCTAACGGAGGCAGGGATTCACCGTTTTCCGTTTCCAACCTTAAAACATATATTTATTTTTTAATAACATTTGTATTAAAATCAATTATTTTAATAAAAAAAATATTTAAAATATTACTATTTTGTTAAATATGTATCATAAATTATTATTTTAATAAAAAATATTTAAAGATTATTTTTTATAAAATATATATTTTAAAATACAATTTTAATTAAAAATATAAATTTTTAATGTATTGGGGCGGGGACACTTCGCCCCATTCCCGTCTGAATTTGAGAATTTCTTACCATGTTTTTGTCTGGATTTAGAGATTCCCATCAGAAATGAGGAATAATATCATTTCTAAGAAACATACTACGAAAAAAGTTCATATACATATTAAAACCGACTTCTGACGCAAAATATTAATCTAACATATCTTGATCTCATGTGTATATAAACCATTTTTACGCGATACAGGACTTGGACTCACACGAAATACCGAACAGAACATTCATGCCAGCGTTTTTTTTCGTGTGATTGGAATTCCCAAAGACAATTATTTGGTCAAAAGTAGAATTTGGGCAGGATGCGTCATGTTGGGCTTCAATCAACCAGTGAGGACCTGTCAGTTACAAGTCTAGGCCCATTCATGCCAGAAAAAGGGCCTCATCAGTTCGGTCACCACAAACTCGCACGGGCCCATTAATCCCAAACCCGATGGGCCCCACCCCACCCAACACACCACAATATCAATATCGCTATTTTGTGTTGTGTGGACCTTGTGTTGTGCTGGTACGTGGCGCAACCAAAAAGCTAAAACAGCCCCACCACACACCAAAGCATGTACTCGCTGCTTCTTTGCCTTTTCTTTAATCTTCTCTCTATCCGATTAAATAATGGGTCGGGTTCACTATTTGAGTACCACATTTATCTACCTTTGTTGTGTGTGGGGATGCATGGAATGTGAGAGTGAGGAGCAGCTACGTACTGATTTAAGAGAAGAAGATAAGGTTGAATAAGTTTCTTTAATGCTTTATTCTTGTCTTCGTCTCTCCACTTACTATATCTTATTCATATTCATACTGTAGTAAATAACTTGAGGCTTTTGTATAATTCAATTTTTTGTGAACTGAAAAAGTGATATTCTTCTTCATTTAAAGACTATATAATCATTTTTCTAACATGAGTAATTAATTTATTTCTTAGATTGAACAATAACCCATTAAATTATAATGGTTATTTTACTTTTTAAAATTTTGATTGGTCACGCCAAATGAGACACTGAACGGTATCTCGTCTGTTATAATTAATGATTTAAAGTCGATACATATTTCCTAATGTTCATGTCCGTCAACTTTATAGTGTCACAACGGTGTAACTTGTCACGCACACAATAATACCGACAAAGAAAATGTCGGATATGTAACCAGATATACTTGAGGCATTTTCCCAATGCACTTGATGCGCCGCTAATGTTGAATTTTCTATTAGTGTATAGATACAATTTCTTATTATTCCCCATAAAAAGAGAATTTTTTGATTAGCTAATGTGTTGTTGTTATTGTTCTGAAATGTTTGTATTCAATCTCTTTTCCTGGCATGCCTATATATAGGGTAACAACTGGAAATTGAATTAAATTATTCGAATTGTACGAATTTGAGTTTTCCTTTTAGCATTTTCTTGTCTTTTGGATAAAATTTAAAGGTTATTATATAAAAGGGAAGAAATTAATTACCAGAATTAACTTGCAATGAAGTTCCAAATTCATCACCAGCGGTTACGAAAGTAAAGGAGCCCTTATTACTATTACAAAATCATTCAAACTTATTCTATACATTTGTTGACTAACAGTCAATTCAACACAATTCTAATACACACACCATTAATATCTAATTAATTAGTACCATGAACACATAATGCATGTAAACAAAACACACATGAAAAATGATCAAAACTACGATACATATTAATTAAAACTAACCATTACACAAAAAAAAATAAAAGGAAACGTAGTATACAAAATAAATTTTAATTCATAAGGAAACTCTTTACCAACCTAATTAACCCAACATATCGTCAGACTGAGCACGACAACAAAAGCAAGCTCTTCATCGATCACTTGAAACACAAGTAAATTAGTTGAGGTGATCATGATCATAATCACCAGATCGAAACGATGGAGATGATCACGAGAGCATCATAAGTAATGTGTGGTAGCATCACCAGAACCGGACGAGTTCAGTTGCTGACCTGGCAACTGGTCACCTGCTCCGTTACCGTTCCACATATTTCCGTGTCCGCCACCCCACGAATTAGAGTAGAACTGGTTGTTGCTATTATTTCCCAAAAACGACGTCGCTGCACTACTTAGCCCTAATTGGCTCTCTTCCACTTTCGCAGCTTCACTAACCCTAGGCCTCGTAATTGCTTCATTGACACTCCCTTCGTTTTGAAAAGTAAACATATGGTTACTATTTATAGCAGCCGCCGCCGCCGGCTGGTGAAACCCGCCTGCCAAAAACGGAAAGTTTTGCATTATGCCTCCCGAGCTCCACTGATCCACCGATAAAATCGAGTCGTGGGCCGGGACCGAGCCCATCTGGGCCTGGATCCCCCGAAGATTGAAGCCCCCGAACGGCCCAAGATTATGCAGAGAGCTCAAGAAATGTGACTGAGGAGGAAAATTGTTTTGTTGAGTAGTGGAGCTCATGATCGCCTGCTTCTCGTGAGTACTATTGCCTCCGGCTGTGAGTCCACTAGATTTTGACGAGGACGACGTTGTTTTCTTACTGATCTTCTTGTTCCTGCGGCAGCCGCCGCCGACGGGGACGTTCCGGAGGGCCCCGCCGCGCGTCCAGTAGCGGCGGCAGGTCTTGCAGAAGTGGCGCGGTTGCGAGAGGTTGTAGTTGTTGAAGTAGCAGAACTTGGTGTTGGTGGATTCGCACCTCGGGCACTTTAGGGCCGTTTCGGGCTGCGGGATCTTCGCCACCCTGGCTCGCTCAGACATCGAATCCGGCTTGTTACTGTTATTATTATTACTGCCTGCCGCAGCCGGTGGCAGCTGTTTGCCATTTCCATCCGGCTGCTGCGGAATAAAAACACTTTGAGAATTTTCACACAAATTAAAGCAGACCAAGAAAAAAAAGGGAGGAAATGCGGTATACGGTATATTCTATATGTATGTAATTGATGTGGGAAATTAAGGAATAGGAATATGTATGTGAAAACGGAGATAAATACCTGGAGGTGGTGATGGTGGTGCCAATTGGGAGGATCTAGGTAGACCGGAGGAACCGATGAGAAAACCATTTCTTTTTCTTCTTCTTTTTTGTTGATAAAGCTAAATGATGATGAAGAGTGATTGGTTTTGTGGGAGAATGAGAGGAGAGAAAGAGGAAAAGGAAGAGAGGGTTAAAGAGAGGAGGAATGAATATTGAGGAAGAATAAGAAAATATTTCAAAGGTAAGGAGGAGGATGTATATTGAGGGGCTTTTGTGCTAGCTCTCCTGTATTGATTATTATTCTCTTTTTGTGTTTATTATATTATTTGGGGTTTTGAGTGGACGAAGTTTTATTTCTTCGCCTATAAGCTACCCTTTTGTGCTTTGTGAGTGTGCATGAATGAATGGTAAATTTGCTGTTTCTGACGAGTGACTTGTGACTGTGTGTGTTTGGTTATTAAAAAGAAAGGCTAGCTAATTCTCCAATCTTAGTCGTTTCCGAGCATGCTCATGCAAGGGAGATATATAATATTTAGTAATCATATAAATATAAGAAGTTGCTACATTTTGAATAAGATCGAATAAGATTCCGTTTCAAGAAGATTGAGACAATGCAATTTTTTTTGTAGGTTTCGATAAGTGAATTCTAGTTTTATTTATTATATGGTAATTAAAGTTGGTTAGTGATCTATCATTCCTTAGAGTTGAAATTAGGGATGGCAAAAAAAATTTAAACCAACGGATCCGGCTCGTTTGAAACGCCTGAAATCCGAATTTTGCGGGGTTAGGTTTTAAAAATGGGTTTTTGAGCTGGTGCGGGTCAACCTATACCCGATACGATTTCGAGCCGCACTTGTTCGAATTTAAAATAATAATTTTATATATTA
>JAYMTP010008452.1:0-10037 GCA_036897365.1 Geranium brycei
CCACAAAGAGGGCACAAAGTGATAAGAACCACACCTCTCTTTCCCAGATTAAAGCGAAGGGGAAGAGTGCTCGAGAGCAGACGCCAAAGAAAAAGATAGATTCTTGGGGTACCTTGAGAGTCCAAGCTTTCCGCCATACACTGGATTGATGATTGGCGGACCAAACTCCTGATTCTCTGAGGATAGCTCTATAGGCCGATCGAACATCATAGTTTCCTTCCACGTTGTATTTCCAATACCAAGGGTCCGCCTCAATAGATGGATGAATGGGAACGCTCCTGACCCTCTCCCGATCAATCACTCCCAGCCTGTTATGAAGAATCACTTCATTCTAGCTCGGGAACCTTGCTGAAAAAAATTCGAGACTCGGATGACCTCACCATCACCCGAGACGTCCTCCAAGAACGGAGGGCTCCCTTCCAACCAAGGCGATCGCCTGCATCAAAATCACTATGGCCTACAGCCCTTCTAATGCCCATTTTAATAACCGGGACAGCAGCCATAAGACTCCTCCAAATATAACTTGGATTAGATCCTAACTGAGCCGACAACACCTCACAACTCGGGAAGTATTTTGCTTTCAATAGACGAGCCACCAACGAGTCTGGCTGAGTAATAATTCTCTAAACCTGCTTACCCAACATGACCATATTAAATTCTTTTGAGCGGAGGAAACCCAAACCACCCGACTCCTTGTGAGCGCACAAAGAGTCCCACCTTTTCCAAATGATTCCTCTACCCCCAGAAGATCCGACCCACCAGTACCTTGCCAAAAGCCTCTTTAAATCTTCTAAAATGCCATTAGGGATCATAAATACGGACAAGGAATAAATCAACCTGAAGGATCGCCTTGATCATGATTTCTTGCCCGGCCTTGGAAAACATCTTGCCGTTCCAAGCTCCAATCTTCCCTCTGATCCGGTCCAGCAAATACCCAAACCCCCTGCGACGATTTTGGCCTATGATGTTAGGAAGGCCAAGATACATCGCGGGGTCGTTATCCTCCCTAAATCCCAACCAGTCACAAATGAGAGCTCTCGTGGCCGGGAGAGAGTTCGGGGGCTGAAATGTATCGTGGACTTGGCCGGAAGCTTTCCCATAGACCCCAAGAGCTTCAACCACCTCCTCAGCAGCTTGTTGAGTCGCCTTATGTGAATGCATCTGATTATTCTTTTATGTGATAAACAACTCAACTTTAATTTAAGTTAAAGTATGGTAAGAGGGAAATGATATTTCTCAAACTTTAATCACATTTATCGAGACCGGTCCATCGTGGTGTCGGCTATTATATTAAAACTTACCGTTTGATAAGAAAGTCACATGAATATTATAAATATTCTAACACAAAAACCATTACATCAACTTGCTCCCAAATTTCTAATTCTTCCCTAACGTTAATTACCATTTTACATGAGACAAACTTGGTGTAGTTATCAACAATTAACCTCGCTCTCTATTTCACAATCATCAGCGGCCATGTACCCTGACTGACACGCCTACCTTCTTAGTCCAAAGTAGTGTTATGGATATCTTCGATACCGGTCGATATATCGGTGATATATCTGTATTTTCAAATTCTTCGAGACAAAACATCATTTTTCGGTGAAAGTAACAGTCAAATCCAGTTAACTCAGTCAAGTTTAAATCAAGTTTGGTCTAATCCGGTTTAAATTAATTAATTATAGTCTACTCCAATTTAAATTAATTAATTTCAGTCTAACCCAATCTATTTTGGTTCAAATTAATTAATTTCAGTCTAATTCGGTTCAAATCAACTTTGTGTTGCAAATTGCAATTAGTAGTATGAGTATACTTGATAATTATTTTATAGTGTTGTGAATTGTGATTCAATTTTATTCAGAAAAAAATCGTGTAAAGATTTATCGAAAATTGAATATGTCACTTCTTAAATCTTAATATGTGCAAAAATTGTGTACCATTAAAACTATGTATGTTTAATCATTATCTAATTTAAATTTAAATATTATATTCCTCTTCTTCTTCCTTATCGTTTACTACTCCAATCGATTATCAATCTGTGTTTTGTTCCTTTCGCTTTCTCTTCCATTTGCCGTCGTTAGTTCCAAAACCCTAAACATCACCAACAGGAGATTTAGCTTCCGAGGTTTGAAATTGGGTTCAATTATGAAGGAAGGAGGAAAATCAGCAAAGCACAATCAGCAGCAGCAGAACGGTCATTTGTCTTCGTTCAATTTCGCAAAATTGGTAGATCCAGAGGTTTCTTGGGACAAGGTACTGAAACTCTAATTATTCTGGGACTGAAGCTTTGCTCAATTGATCAGAATTTCGAGAAATTGTCTTTTCGATTTAGCTGAGAGATAGATGGAACTCGATTGCTACTGTTATTTGTTTTGCTTTTGCTCTGCTTTTAGATGCTGTGTGAGGAATGGAGATTATGACTATATGAGGTTTATGAATGGTCAACGAGTTCTTATTCATTGTTGAAAAGTGAAACTAGATCAGTAGAAAAAAACAATTGGGTGCACATATTTGGAGTTTAGTTGAAGTTATGTTCTTGATGCAGTTTATCAGCTAGATAGAAGTAAGATGCCAAAGAATTGAGCGCGTTTGAGTTTGCGATAATGTGGGTTTGCTTGTTGCCTCAGGATCAATTGGGAGATGTCTTGCATTGGATTAGGCAGGTTGTGGCTCTTGTCTGTGGGCTATTATGGGGCGCAATGCCTTTGGTTGGAGGCATTTGGATCATTGTGTAAGTTGATGCACTAACACTTATAAAATGTTTTGGAAGTGTTGTAGTTGATTATTGTCCACTTTGGTTCCAGTAGAATTCCCTTTTACTTATATTCGATTACTAAACAACTTTTGATATGCCTGGCAAGGATGAAATCACATTTGATTTTCTTTTAACAGTTGATAAAGTAAATTGTTGTCTTGCACTTGGCATAAAGTAAATCTGTTATTACTGTGATTTTATGGAACAAGGTGAGTATAGAAGATATGACAATGTTGTGCCCTTGATAGGTTAATTATCTAAAATCTACCTTCGGCAGTAGGAAAAGGAAGGTATTAGCCTATTAGGTTGACTGTAATGACCTTTGCCTATTGAGATGTTGGTGGAATCTCATTAAGCAATAAATGCTGTTGTTTGAATGTCCATCTCAAGGTAGTCGAGGAGCTGAAGTATGCTTGGTATCCAATGTTGAGAAACTTTTCAAGAAACTCTTTCGGTATTTTTTGGTATCCAATGTAGAAACTTTATGTTGGGACTTTGGGTTAGAAGATGAATCTGGTGGGTCACTGGGTTGTATAAATTGTTGAACCTAAGTTTACTTCTATGTGGCCAAGTGCTTGAATCCTTGGTTGGTGGCCAGGGTTCAAGCCACAATGATGGTATAAAAATTCAGCTTTCAAAAATGAGATAATAGATTGCTGAAATTGGGTCTGATGGGTTGAATTTATAATTGCAAGTCTAATGTGCAAAGAACTCTAAAAGGGTTTGCACTTTTCAGTAGTCAAAATTATAGCTCTAAGGGCACTGGATGTTGAAGATGTGCAGTCTAGGGAGGTTAATAAGCCTACAAGGAAATGTAAGGGAATTCAGTTTGGACAAACTAAAATAGGTAGGGTAGGCCTAGGTTAGCATATGTGAAGTAGTTGTAAGAGAAGACATGATTAAGTACGAGTTAACACGTTACACATGAGATACTATTAGTAGGGCAAGGTGGAGATTGGCATGTAAATTGTACTTTAAATGTATCATGTAGCCGACCTCAACATCATCCTGAAATTGCTTAGTTATTATGATTCTAGGTACATTGATTGCTACAGTCGTTGGTAGAAGATGGTTTTGGCCTTTTGCTAAAGGATTACTGTACCAGGAATGAACTTCCAGTAGTGTGACATTAAGTCATACTTGGAAGGAAATATAAATGTTTCTCCAGGACATTCTGCGGTAGGCCTTAGGAACTTTATTGCGCGTTGATAAACAGCTCTTGATTTAATGTATATGGTTTTCAGTTTACGATGAAAGTCTCTAGCAAATGCAGCATTCCTGTTTAAAACTTGTGTGGTCTTCAAATAATATAATCTTCTTTTTTTCGGCCTATTATGAACTTATAGACTGAAACTTGTGCCTCATAGGTGTTAAGAGCTTAAAAATTTGCAGCAATTTTAGAATGGGACTTCTATAGAAATTTTTTAGCATCCAGGAATTAGGGTCTTTGTCACACATGATTTGAAGTTTCAAATTAATGAGGTAGATGTCCTCGGGAAGGTGTTCTGGAAAAAAAATGAGATTATACTCTCTGATAGAATTATTCTAGAACATACTTAGATAACGGAGCCAAGAATTTTCTGCCAAAACCTTTTGAGCTCTAGATTCGTCAACAATAGTGTTTGTTGGTTGATATTCCTCGAATAATTGGGGTTTTAGAGTATAGTCAGTTGTTAGATGGAAATGATAGCTAGGTATAAGGGAAGCCTGACCATAGAAATGGGGAATGGAGTGTCATGGAGTAGCTGATACTTAGTTAGGAGCATTACCAACTTAATTGCCTCTAAGATTATTCGTGACCATGTATATTGATCTTAATGAGGTATTTGCATCTCTCATAGCCATTACTATTCCTCGCGGACAGGGCCTTCCTTCCCTCTCAGCATGTGTTTAATACTCAGAAGAACCCAGCTGCTGGCCTCAGGGGTAGAGATTGAAACTCGTGATCTCTGACTTCTTGAGGTAGGATGCCCTGCCTACTAGACCACTCTTTAAGGTGCTGCCATCCAGATTGTAAAGTTATATAATGTTGACTTCAATTTAAATTGGCCCGTAGACTGATGGCAAATACTAGTAATATGTGTTTGATACTGGAAGCGCTATATTAAAATTTCTAGATTTTCCGTCCATCCTGTGATGCTAATTTGTTCACTACAGATTCCTCGCGGTATCTTCTGGGATCATATATGGTTATTACGCAATGATATTGAAAGTTGACGAAGAAGAATTTGGTGGTCATGGAGCTCTCCTCCAAGAGGGGCTATTTGCTTCTATTACTCTCTTTCTGGTACATTGCCTTCTCATCACGTTCTCTCTATAAAATTACAATTACAATTACAATGCTTGTCAGCGTTATTCATATACCTTAAAATCACCTTTCTTTGTTCAGCTTGCATGGATTCTGGTTTACAGCCTGAGACATTTCTGATTGGATAGGAGTCTGGCAATGTTGTACACCTCTATTGCCCGTGAGCCTCTGTTGCTTATACGGCGAAAACAATGAGGAAAATTCTTTCGCCCCAGTAATGTGATCCTTGTAGGTTTCGATTATTGGTAGGTTTTGGTTTGTAGTGAATTGATTATGCTTCTTCAGTTACAGTTAGCTTGCCTTCCTGAACTCTCCAACCAATGTAGCAATATGGTCCACACACCTTATGATTCTCAATTCTGCGTCAAATAAAATTGCTCGCAAAGGATAACCTTTGCGACTGCAAAGATAACATTGACTTCATGTCTTGATTTGATTATCTGCACTCCCAATTCCAATTACTTGGGCTGAAATTTAGTAAATGCCAAAGTAACAGCAATGGAAACTTTGGTCATACTTAACAGATCTCGTCGATGTTTTATTTGTAGCCTTTGCATATCGTTCAGTAATCTCAAATCTCAAGTACGGAAGTATTGTGTTGTTGTAGCACAACTATTTTATTTTTTTACCGAAATGCTCCATTTTCCAAGCTCTCCTGTTACAGTTGTGATTTTTATTGCGGAAACTCTCTGATAGCTTGTAATTTTTTTCATTGTTAGTATAAATTTGTAAAAGTAGAAGAAAATTTGAAGATATATTCAAAATTTTCGTCTTACTAATGAGAATTTTTGCAATCATCTAAAAAAAAGACAAAGATTTAAATTGTTTTTAGAAGTAGTGTTGCACCAGCGTTTGTGCTGGTGTCACGTCATTGGGCTCGTGGCGACCTTTCAGAGAAACAAAAGAAAAGTGTCTGTTTTGTGAGCCAATCATGAGGCCACAATCTTAGCAACTATCCACAAAGATACTTACGCGCCAAAACAAACGAGAACATCAAAACAGGGGCATTTCCGTCCACCGCCCCAACCCAACCCTGTCTGTGGTGGAAACTTAGCTTCACTCTCCTCTTGTCTCATGGCCGGCACGACCACCTCTCTACACCTCATCGGACCCAAAATCGTCGAACCAGCAACACCCAGAACCTCCCGCACCGCGTCCCCGTTTTGGGTCCGGACCTCCGTCAAGAGCGGTGGTGGAGCCGTCTCCACCGCCGGTGCCAGAAACGACGTCGCACTCACCCTCTCCGCCGAGGGCCCCTCTTGCATATACGTTGGTCCCGTTGAGACGGCCAGTAAAGAAACCCTAGAAGCCCTCTATCGCCAGGTAATTTTGCAATCCTAGGGCTCCAATTTGTAACTGTTTTCTCCAATTCTCGGTCTTGTTGAATTTGATGATTTTGTTCTGAATCAGGCAAGGGAGGCTTATTACAGCGGCACACCCTTGATTGTTGATGACATGTTTGATAGAGTAGAGGTGATCTCACTGGCTTTGATGTGTTTGAGGTTATATGATGTGTTTGGTATCTTCATTTCTGATTGTTATTGACAATTTGAATCAAACAGTTGAAATTAAGGTGGTATGGATCGAAATCGGTCGTCAAGTATCCTCGCTGCAGCCTCCGGCGACAGTCAACATATGCAGATGCTGAGGTAATATGTTCTTTTTTGTTCCCTTTGATAATTACGTATATATACATACATTCGAGGGTACAGGTGAGTGAGTGACTATTCAATCGATTCATTGTGAAATATTTTGTTTTCTGATTGGTCCAATTTATAGTTGGTAAGATTTACTCGTTAACAAATATAACATCTTGAGTTAATTGAAGAAAGCAAGAGGCAACGGAATAGTTGTAGGATAAATTCATTGTTACCAATCTCAGCTTTCAGGACACCATCTACTCTTGTTAGGCGGTCATGTTTGGACCTTTATTTTTCTTGACTTGAATATTGAATGTCATGGATGTGGAGCAGGTAGATCTATCTCAGGTGTTCACGTTAGCGAGCATATGGACCCTCTTCCTGGGATTTGGCAGTTCAGCTTGTCTTTTACCTGTTTTCTACACCGTCAATCTATCTTACGAAGAGGCATTCAGTTTAGGATTGCATTATGCCGACCAAGTGCCAGCGTTTGAGTTCCTCTCCACATTAAATGGATTTCTCTTCATGACGTTGGGCTCTTTGATTGGCTATCCAATTGCATCTGCTTCAGGTGATAATAAGCATTGATGTATTGAACTAGGCATACTATAATTTTGTGTTGCTGTGCTCTACCAACACCATAGACTTATCGAACTCATATTCTTCAGTTAGAGTGCTTCAAGGCTTGTGGAGAAATGACTTGGTTGCACTTAAGGGAGCATGCCCTAATTGTGGGGAGGAGGTATTTTGCATTTGATCTTTGACTGGTCCTTAGAAATTCTAAGAAGCTTAAAAACATCACTCTCCTTTTCCCTACAAATTTACGAATCAAGTTCCCATGAGCCCCAAGATAGTTAAATAACATTTTCCTGCAGGTATTTGCGTTTGTGAAATCAACTCAGTCTAATAGCAACCCTCACAAAGCAGATTGTCACGTGTGTGAATGCTCCCTGGAATTCCGTACCAAAGTTGAGGTAAAAAATATATGATTATATTCATCATTCTAAGAAACATGTGTCACCACCAAATGAGTCTTGATTCCATTTTGACAATAAGCTCTCTAGAAAGATAGATTTGACGTGAACTGCGATTCCTTTTTCTCACACTATGATATCTCATTCACATTATAGGAAGTCCATGTCCTGGTTTCCTTTATATGCCCATGATAAGGGTTTACAAACTAATTTTCCGTTGCCAAAGTCAATTACATTTCCAAACTATCTAAACCCATTATGAAATGATGATCTATTTTATTTCTAATGGATTGTTAGACTCATCGTTGGAACTATCCAAAGTAAACTGTCTGTTTTGACTAAGAATGGGAAGGTTAAACGCTCTACATTTTCATTTAATCATAGAGATTAGAGATTAATGACCAGACAGCCTTACCTGAGTGTTGTCCATTTGCAGAAATCGATATCAGGATTGGGTAGAAGGTGGGTCTACGGCCGCATTTACCTTGTATCGGGAAGAGGCAGGAATGCGCGCCAAAGAGGGATGTGAAAAGTGAAATATCCACGGGACAGGTTTTGTGTAAACTGTACAGTAGCATCATTCTTTCATCCACTTTTTTGGGTAAGTTATAATAATTGTAACAGAAGTGTTCACTTAGTTACACATAAATTGTTGTACTGTCAAAGTTTAACATACAGATAGAACTGTCACCTGCATTGAAGAAGTATATGGTTTTAGTAAAAGCTAGGAAGCTCCCTTTGAAATATTTGTTCCATTTCCCATGATCTTGTGAACAAAAATCTGTACCTACAAAAATGAGAGAGTTATAAGCACTAAGCACTCTTTAGCATTTCTTCTTTGGGAAGTTTGTGGATGTTAATGTGTCAGCCGCTGGAGCTCTGGTTTTGTTCTTTTTCCTTCGGTCTTTGATGGGTTTGATTTAATTAAGGGAAATTTGTAAAAAGTCTCATTTGTTTTTTTGCACAAATTCTCTTCACTGTATTTTTTGCAAAAACTCTCTCTTACTCATGTTTAAATTTACACATCTGTGCAAATCCATGAAAATTAACGAAAGTGTCACTTAAGTGTTGGACGTTTGAGTTAATACTTAAGTGACACTTACATTAATTTTCACGGATTTGCAAAGACAGTGCAAAAATGAACATTAGTGAAGGAGAGTTTGTGCAAAAAAAAATTATAAAGAGACTTCATGCTCTATTCGCCATCGTCTCCTTTAGCAATTCTTTTTAAAACGTCAAGCAATTTTGTTCTGTTCATTCTCTCTTTGAATCATAGGTTTTGCAAATGAGGCTAAAGAACTACATAAAACAAGGGAAAACTACACATGGTCACACTCAACTAAGGCCAAAAGACACTTAGTTATCCTCATATTTCAAACCGGACACCTAGTTACACCCAGAGATTCGAAATTGACACTAAGTTAGAACCGTTAAGTATTTGGATGGGAAAAGTTCATTTTTGAAGTAAAAAAGACGAAAATACCCTTGGTTTGAATTCAAATTTTCAAAACATGTCATTCTCTTATTTTCTCCTCTCTCCTCTGTTTCTTCGCCGACCTCATCTCCGACCGACCTCGCCCTCTTGCCACTGACCGGGAGGCTCGGCGATGACCGGAGGCTCGTCGGAAATAATATTTACATCATATGATTTATTATTAGACTAATTTTTTGATTGCAAATTCACTAATTCACAAAGAGATGTATGTTGTTGCTCCACGACCACGCTCACGGGACAGAACCTCACCGGTCTTTTTGTTCATCACGACTTTTAATTTACGAGTATATGTGGCCCTCCTCGCGGACCAGCGACCCGAGGATCACGTTTGGGTCGTAACTGTAACTCGCCGTCTACTCCTCGCTGCCTCCGGCGCCGGAGTAGTGGTGGTGGTGGAAGGACCAGGGGTACTTGGATTGCGGCGAGAGGGTGGCTCTGTACGGCGAGGGAACTGACGCAGGGGTCATCTTTGGATTGGGACTTCTTCAATTTCGGGACCTTCTCGTTTTCCTCGTTCATGTTAATGTACAAATTTGTTTTATTTAATGATGTTTCTGCTTTGGTTTTAATGCAATAAAAATTGAAACTTTGGTCAGAGAAAAAAATCAAGAATTTGTCTGTAAGAAAATAGAAAATGCTCTGTATTGGCGATCTCAGATTTTTCGGTGGATAATTACTATATTTGGTGGTTAAATTGGTTTAATTTGTTAAGTATGTATTCTTTTTGTACTCCGTGATTAATTGAGAGAAATATTAATTAAATCTTAATCGGGAGAGTGTTATTATGGGGACCGTACATTCAAAGCTCATGAAATTTCCCAAATCTCCAAAATGAAGAAAACCCAAAAACAAAGGTCTTCTTGAT
>JAYMTP010008453.1:0-10036 GCA_036897365.1 Geranium brycei
AGGTCTGAGATTTGCAAATTATTCGTACCCGTCGGGGCGGATTTCGTGACGGGTTAGATAGCAAAATATCTGGGAATGGGACGGGTTTGGGGCAAGGGACGTAATTTCGGGACGAGGTCTGGGATTACAAGACCCGCCCCAGTATCATCCCTAAAATTTGAAATATAAAATTATGTTGACTCGCTAATGGCAGACACCGTAAATAGTCTGTTTTCTTTTAATCATTACCAATTTTAAATCTCCTAACTTAGATCTAATCAATTTCATTGTACTTTTTAGCTTTTATTTTTTTATATATTTTTTGAAGATTCCTTTTTCTCAACTTGGAAATAAATTCTCTTTTTATATTTCAAGCATCTATTGATAAAAAATAATTCAAAAAAGGTGTTTCCGTAGCCTAAGACATGGTTGTTTCCGCACCAAGACAAGGTAAGCAAGTTGTCAAAGACAAGATATTTCTGCACCCAAACAAGTTGTTTCCATATTCCAAAACAAGTTGTTTTTGTATCCCATAAGGTATTTTCTTGTCAAAATAGGTTGTTTCAGTAAACCAAAACAGAGTGTTCCCACTCCTTAATCAATCGAATCAGATTTAAACAATGAAATGAAGATTGAACAAACATAAATTTAAATGAATATTAAACAAAAAATAACAAACCAAAATAAAATAAGTAAATGTTGGACAAAATACTTTTATTAATTTAAAATATTGTACAATCTACATATTACACAATCTATATAAAACAAAATATGAGGACAAACTAAGTTATTTAAACTATGTAATTAACTATTGTCGTAATCAGTACTCCGGGTCCACCGATCTGGTTCAACCAGCGGTTCAGCTAGCGGTCTAGTTCAACCAACATTTCAGCTCAGTTATTGTGTCAATTCTTACCGGGTAAATGTACTTTTACAATCTAAAAGCTATATCTCATATTCGTTATCAAATGACTATGCATGCTTTTCTTAACATGAATTATGTTATAGCAAAACCTGAACCTTTAGATAATACCAATTATTGGAGATGGCCCCAAAAGCTACTTATGATGTTTGAACAACTAGAGTATTGATTATGTAGTCTTATATGTTCCCCTTGCTCCTATTGGTTTTAATGATGAACAAATGCTTGATTTCCCCCCGATCGGTGAAATATTGAGGAACAATCAAAACGACATTTTTAGGTACGAGAAAGATAACGAATATACCAGGTACCATATCTTAAGTCATGACGAATCCATTATTTATGATACACAAATCGGCCAAAACGATTTGGGAGCTGCTGGAGAATAAATAGTGTTGATGTTTCCGGGAAGAAGAAATATGATGTCGGGAAGTAGATACCATTTTGCATGGTGGACACCAAGCCAATAATGGAGCAAGTGTACGTTTATGAGAACATATTAGCTGACATCGTAAACGAAGAAATGAAGATTTGCGGAATTTTTCTCGCAAATTTCTTGCTGGAGAAATTCCCGCCGTCATGCAGGGCCGGCTCAATGATTATTGAGACCTAAAGAAAAAATGGTTAATACAATATTATTTGGGACATTAATTTTTAAAATGGGCCTAAAATATTTAAATTTGGGGCATGTTTTATCTTATTTGGACCATGTGTTTCGGTGAGCCTAAAACAATTGCTTCACATGCCTTATGGACGGGATTGCCTTGCCATCATGGAACAAGTACCGAAATCACCACAAACATAAGAAGAAGGATCTCTCCCTTCCAGAACTAGTCAGAACCGCTTTGGACTGGCTTGGTTCAATTATTGCGCCAATTCCCATCGGGTACACGGGATCGATTCTATATGGTCTCTGGGTCGTCACTGGTGCTTCTTAGTTAATTACTGATCATCAGTCAGTCAGGTGGGTGATTATGGTTTGTGTTAGGAAGTGTATGCAAGCAACAATTAGAGAAGCACCAAAATGTTCTTGAGTTGTTTTATATCTTGGTTTTGTCTGGTTTATAAAATACGGACCAGAGAAGGAACCATTTTGAAGCCAGTTTTAAGCTCAAATAAACGTCCGAAAGGTTGAAAAAAATGAATTCCGACCTGCCGGATTCGAACCAGCGACCTAAGGATTTCTACTAGGACCAACCCACTACAGTCCTCCGCTCTACCAACTGAGCTAAGGTCGGTTGTTGTCCACAAGTCAAGTTTTTACTTGTCATTTTTATCTACCAAATAATTCAAACTTAACCAATTATGCAAAACAAATCTCTTGCAATTCTTCTCTATCGAACAATACAAAATTATGACCAATTTTACGTACCCATCTTCCATTTGATTTTCAGGCGATCATTCCAATCGATTTTACCGATTAATTTTGGTGGTATACATGTATGTTGCGTACATCTCGTCGAGAACTTTAATTTAGGCTATACATTAATGAAAATCCGCCAAATATTGAATGAGATAATAATACGTAAAGATTCGGAAAATGTATCACATTAATTAAAATGTGAGCATATATTTCAGGATATAAAAAAATATCGCATTGCTCACATACGAAGCAGTGAGACTCTTTATATACTAGAAAATGAGAAGTAAAAATTGTGGCATTGACTCATCACATAACGTGTAGTAAAGAGACCCGCACGTTAACTCAGGTGTAGAAATTACCACACGCACGGACTCGAACATTCTTATGTTGTATATCTTAGAGTTTAAGTCAAATTGTTAAGTTTATTAACGTTTTACTTTGTTAGCTCAATACTTTTTTTCGACACAATCACACAAATACATATGCAAAATCCTGATTAAATTTTCTCAATATAAAAATAATAGGATGACATCCTCGTAATTTCAATCATGGTGGGCAGTAAACACGATTCTAGAATTGGATCGAACTAGTAAGGTATTAGACCACTAGTTCTCAATTTTTGAAAATCATATAGGAACCATTATAGAAAGGGGCGGTCCATTTCTAAACACGATTCTTAATTCTCTGGTTTTAAATTGTTTTCTTAATTTAAAAATGTAAATTGAACTGTTGATCACAGTAACCTACTTTCTAACTCCGAGTTTAATTCAATCCCGATTCGATTCTGGGTCTAAAACACTCGCCCCCTGCTTTTAACACAAATATCGAAAATATGTTTGAGAGGAAAAAACTCAAGCAAGAAAATTTGGTGGGGGACTCCCTCCTCTTCTCTAGCTATGGGTCCATTGCCACACCTAACTTTTTGTACCAAGAAAATATGTTCATACACGAAATGCCCAAACCACCCTCACTAAGTACCAGGAGAAGGACATTTCAGTCATTGCATAAAAACCAATAATGGCTTATCCAAATAAGACACAGTATCCGAATCAGATCCACGTCAACCGGAGGAGAGAGAAAGTCACTTTCTAGAGAGAGAAAACTTGCGGAAAACGAAAACAATGTGCCAACAAAAACGAGCAACGCACCATGAAAATGACCTCTTCCCCCAAAAAATTCACTCCTTCTGGTTCCACAATTCTTCTCCCAAACCCTATACGTCGAAATTGAACGCTCTCTGCTCTATCTCCTCCGTCCATGGAGCTTCCCTGAGATTTGTCGCTGCGGATCGTGGTACTGTCCTGCTTCTTGTTCGTGTTTTTTTGTTGTTGTTTGTTTGGTCTGTCGGTGCGGTAATGTCGCGATTCTGATTTGGGTTTTGCTTGTTGTTCTGGATAATCTGTGTTTCGATTAGGTTCGAGTGCATTGCTAATCCAGAAATTGAATTCTGTTCTGTGGTGTTTTGGTTGGATATTTGTTGAATCTGTGGTTATGGTGTAATGCTGATGTTTTTAGCTGATTTTATTTCGAATTTAATGCAATGAAATGGATTGAGAGGTATGTAAATCTTGAGATCATCTCTTACTTTGGTGAGGAATGTTGTTGGATGTTGTGATTTTGGTTCCTTTTCTGTTCATGTTGTCATGTTGATAAAGGTATTGTGTGAGCTGAACAGTGTTTTTATCAGATTTGGAATGTGTACCTTAGGATTTTCCACATATCGGCTGACAGAGAAAATGAAGAGACAAAACACCATAATTGAAAGCAAATATTCTAGAAAGAATAAAAATATGTTTTTGGATATTTTTTATTAGACTTCTAAGCCTGAATATGTTTTTCTTTGCAAGGTCAACTTTTAATGGTTAATTCATGTGCTTTGTATTTGACTGTGTGTAGCAATTTATAAGATTTGATGTTCTATAATTGCTTTTGAATCTTCATTACAATGTGATAGGAGTTTTTTTATCTGGATTCAATATGTGAAGAGACATACACTACATGAATCCCAATTCCCTTATTGTTCTTGTAAGCATCCCATTTGGTAACTGCAGTTTTGTACATTTACTCCCTACTTGGGACATTGCAAAACCTACACTTCTATTCTCACAGAAGTATTATCGGGACAAAAGCTTTATCTACTATAGAAAAGAATCCAAAGTTTGAACCAGTTTTGTTTTCAGATTAGTGTTTAAGGTATTGAAGGAAGTTGATGTGATTCTAACATCACGACAATTCAGTGTTATTTCTTTCCCATCGAAGATGCTGATATTTCATAGAACAACTTTTCATGTCCAACAAAAGAGCTATATCTGGTTACCATCTCTAATAAGCAGTATTCGTTAGAATTTCATCTATTTTGTCAATTTATTTGTTAGAGTTGCAGATACAAACTCACACTTCATTGAAATTGAATAAAAAACATAGAGAAATTTCTTACACTCATTTTGAATCCACTCTATAAAGTATCTAAGAAATAACCAAAAATAAGTAAGATTTTTTTTCAGATCCCGTGACAAAATGTGCTTTCTGTTAACAAAAGTTGTAAGAGAGTTAAGCATTTGATTGTAGATGAAGTTTCCATGCTTCCTACATAATGGTTTGAGAGTCTTGAATGCATACCAAGACAAATGTAGAACACCAATAGACCCGTGGAGGAACGCAGCTTGTTGTGGGTGGCATATTTACCTTCAGTTGTCTCCCATTATTGATCAATGTAATCCGGTGAAGAGTTTTGAGTTTGAAGCTGATTCATAAAGTTCAATCTTTGATTCTCATTTTGTGAACTTACAAAGGTGTTCCATCAGATTTTCTACTTGCCAAATTGCTTCAAGGTGTGATGATAGGGAAGATTGATCCTCAATAAGTTAAGTTTCTAAAACTAGCATGCTCACTGGCCGAACCAGCAGATGCTGCAGATCCTTTTGTAATACACATTTATCATTGGAGAAAAATGTGGTAAAAGTGGATGAGGGGTAAATGTTAAAGGCTATGTGGGAGAGGAGGTATTGATTAAACCCTTGGAAGTGGAAGAGGCGGTGGCTCAAACAAGGGATACCACTTTATTAGCTGTCCACGTGCAAGGGTAATTTTGATCAATCTACAATATACACCAAGCAGCAACTTGTGACTGATTCCTCTTGTAAAGTTGTGGGATTTGCCAGCTGTAAAATTACACATGCTGAAGATGTATGTGTGGATGCTTTAATACTGGAAGTGAAACTTGAGTCAAGGCAGAAATTGGTGATAACACCAAGTATATGGTATGTTATGGATGGAGATAAACTTGTTGCTGAGAGGAAGCTATAAATGCCCTCCATATTAGCATGATCTTTAAAGCATTCACAAATACCAGTAACTGGAATTTGGCAAACTTCTTGCTGATCCTCTAGAACTTTTGTCCATGTAGCAGTTTCCCGTGTCAGAAGCTTGGATGTCCTTACTTTTTCTGGTTTTAATCCATTGGAGATTAAGACAGTACGGATCTCTTGATCATGAACAAGATAATAAGGATGAGGAGGTGCCTAACAAGGATGGAGATTACTGATTCTGTTTTTTGGGGTCTCCGGTAAATTGATAAATTGAGGAACAGAAAACTTACTGAAACCTTATATTCACATTAAAGCGGCAAATGAAGTTATCTTTTATTTTCTTTTGATGTTTAAAGTTTAAATTGTGGCAATACATCTCTGACAGATAGGTCAATGATCTTTTCCTATATGAAGCACTCTAGATCTTCCCTTCCTTTTCTGTTGGCAGAGAGCTTTTTTTTTGGGGAAATTTTACTCCCACACACAGTTGCCTTTAAGCAGTCAATTAGTTGAGGGTGCAAGATATTATCGTTTGTGCGCCATTTTATATGTTTGCCTATCTGCTTGTGTGCTGATTGATATCACCCATGAAGATTTGTTAGACGCATACATATGACTTGCCAATATGGTAATTCATCAATTGTCAAATGCCAGTTGCCAGTTGCATGATCTGCAATTAGTTAGGGTAGTTGTCTAGTTGAGACATCAGGACAGATGTGAATGAGTTATGATGCATTGATTGGATACTGAAAATGACAATTTCGCCACCTTCAATAGAGCAGAAGATAATATTATTTCCATCACAGGTTCTAAATATAATTATTCTACAATTAAGCTGATATTTTCTTCTGTTTTTGTCATATTCTATTCAAACAGAAGCAATTAGTGCAGAGCTGTAGTTTTGGAAAGCTGAATAGTTTCCACGTTGTTTCTGGGAACATCCTGAGAGGAACTTGTCCACAAATCTCGTGGCACTGCAGTAAGGAATGGTTAATCAGCTCAGAGACCATGGAGCTTAGCACTGTAAATTCCCATTCCAATGAAAAGCCGCCCTTGGTGAGTTCCACGTCAGATAGTGAACGAAGAAACTCAACAGAAAATAACAAGAGCACTTCTTTATTTGTAAATCATGGTGAGTACTGTACCGGCTTTTTTTCTGCAGTTCATGGGAATTTAATTAGTTCAAATTGCATGCAGCTCTAGTCTTTTTTCTGTTAAAGACATTTACTGAATTGTCTGTTTGAAGTTTAGCAACAAGGCTAAGCAGCATGGATTTAGCTACCAATCTTGACTAAGTAGTCTCGTTGACCATCAGACTGATTTAAGAAATGTAAAGCATAAAGTCCGACTCCCTGATTAACAAGGCTGCAAGGATTATCATTCATTAAAGTTAATCAATAGATGATTCTAGAAACCATTAACTGCCTTCTTTTTATTGTGCCGCTCCTGTTATGCTCACCAGTCAAAACGAACAAGACTCGTGCATTTTCCCTTATGTGATATTCCTATTGCCAACATGAACCATTATTCCCCTTTTCCTATACATATATAATACTGTTAATAATGGAAAATGTCTTTTTGAGTCTAAAATGCTTGAAATATTATGTAGGTGCACTTGATTGGCATGAAAACAGAAGAAAGTGGGTTGGGGATAGTTCTCAGAAACATCCAAATGGAACGGTGAAGGAGCCAATCATAAGGTATATCTTACACTTCTTTGACTGCAGATGATACACATTTGGAATATTCCACCTGAAGTTAAATTTGGGGTTTGGCAATATTTTATTTTCACCATTAGCATTTAGTTGTAACAATTTACTCGAGGGAGGGTTGGCTTCGGATAATGCACTTAATTATTCTTTATTATCGAAAATTACTCTAGCCATAATTCGATAAATAGGCATATTTTACTTAAAATTTCCATTCATAAATTTGCATTTAAGCATGTCCCCTTCTCTCTTCATCAAGATATAATAGTTCTAAAATGTTATATTTCAAGTCCTGTGTAGGTGGACGATAAAAGAAAGAAACACGTGGTTGTCACATAACATAGCTAGCTATAAAAGAAAAATGGAAGTAGAAATTTGTGTATCGTGGCTGATGGATGTGTTTATGTGATCCGGCCAATAAGAGCAGTAAAATATCTACTGCCAAGTGGCAACATACCTGGATCTTGAAACTGTTAGGGATTTATCTTGTTTCTGATTTCAGAATCAAGCTGTCTAAGTTTATCATTATAAAATTCCCAGGCTATACTTATTTGCCTGGTATAAAATGATTGCAAATATACCTATCATCTTGCAGCTGGTCAATGACTTATGAAGATTTGCTTTCAACTTTCGAGCCTTTCTCCGAGCCAATCCCTTTACCGGTAAGTTCTTATTGCCTTACTGTGCCCGTGAGAGAGATATGAGCAATCAATCATTAATCCCATCATAGATAACATTTGAAATCATCAGTTTGATATTTTCCGGAAACTTTTGTTTGGCATAGGAGATGGTTGACTTTTTGGTTGATATTTGGCACGACGAAGGCCTGTATGATTAGGTGGAGAACCTGGGAGTATATCAAGGTGGAGAATGTTCCATTTCCTTTTGCTAATTCATCATCCATTGAATTTGAAAATGTGTTTGCTTCATACTCTTGTACTTGTTAGTATATATGTCGATGAAAGCGGGAAATTTTTATATTCCCATACGACAGTGTAGTTGTAAACTGTAATGCTTTCATCTGTAACACTGTTGACAAATTCCACGCCCTACAACTTACTACTCTCTTCTCGGCCACTGAAAATTGTATCAATAGTGGTTATATTACTTTGTAACTGCTTCTTTTAGTATGGCTTATAATGTAATGTATGTGTTGTACTGTTGTTTGTAGTTGAGATTGTAAATGTTAGAAGATATGGTGAAAATGATGAAATGCAAACATTTCAAATAGATGGGTCACTTTTTCTGTGAGAATTTCGAAGAAGTCGAAATCGAAGCGACTCCAAACGAGGACTGATTTGTTGTGTTAATTAAGTATATCAATTTGTTCATAAATTGTCAATTTAATTCTTAAAATCAGTTGAATATTCGGAAATCTTACTATTGAAATAGTTTATTTGTTGAATTCGAAATGATATAAATCTAAACGAAATAGCAACAAGAAAGAAGAGTCTTATAATGCGATCTAATGTCCTAATTATAATTTAGTGTAAATTTCACACAAGTATATTTGGAAAAATTTCATTATAACGTAAGTGCACTTAAAGTTTTCTTTTTGCATGTTACCTGCGTGGAAACTATTATTGCTGCTATAAATTCTGTAACAATTTTTGTGAAATAACGATTTTGTCCTCAGGTTCGGTCTTCTTCAACCTTTCTGGTACGATTAGAGCTGATCCCCACCAACCACGTTGGTCTTCTTCTTGAGGTCCCCGGAGGAGCTTTGTTCTCCGTTCAAGCTCTCCGGTGACCTATCCTCTACTTATTTATAGCTTTTTTTGGGATAGAGGAGGGTCGAAACCAGGCTCAAACGGTGGCTCGGAAGTGTGGTGGCCGCTCTACCTTGGCAATTTGAAGAGTTAGACCTCTGACATCTAGATTTGGAATTTTTCGAATCTGGTTTCCCTCGAGCGTCGATTCTCCTCCATTTGAGTGCGACGAGGATAAGGGGCGGTGGATGGAGCAACGATAATGACTCGAACTGGTCTGTTAGGCATGAGTCTCCATCACCGTCATTGGAGATGGTTTTAGATTATTCGAACGAAGAATAGAACAAGGAAGAAGAGGGAGGAGGGTCGTGACGTGAGTGTTGTGGACTGGAGATGGAGGCGGAGGCGGAGCTTTTTTGGATTTTCGGTGTGGTCTTGACGTTTCCAGGCATGTCCGGTGGGGGGAGCTTCTCGGTTTGTTCCAGGTCTCCAGTAAGGTCGCCTGTGTCGTCCCTCGACGCATGTGTTGTTCGATCTAATTCGATTGAGGTCGGACCAGATTAGACCGTTGGCTCGTAATCTGAGCCGACTCCATTACAACTTCTCAAAATTGTTACATAATATGCTCATGACTGCAAATTTTGAATTTATAACGAAAATACTAATATGCTCATGACCTTTAACATAAATCAATTATTCGGGCAAAACAATTATTTCACAAACTGTTACATAATTTATAATAACGATAATATTTTTTTTTATCTAGGTGATCTATAAAAATTTAAAAAAAGCTTTAAGTACACGTTCGTGACAATGAAGTTTTTTTTAAGTGTACGTATGTGAAATCTACTAAATCTATAATAATAATGTTCATGGGTGCCACATGGCACCTCCTATCTACTCCTTATTCTCAAATTCTGAATTCTAAGGTGGGAGTTGGCTTACTCTCTTGCCGTTACAAGGAGTTGCAAAGAGTCATTTTGCAATAATGTTTCTTCGACCTTTCGTTTGCTTACCAGTTTGCTAAAAGTTACAAGATGAAGAAT
>JAYMTP010008454.1:0-10033 GCA_036897365.1 Geranium brycei
ATAAATATGAGTTTATATATTTAATTATTTATTACAAAACGTGTTTTACTGTAATCTATTCGTGATCTCCTCGAGTTTGTCAAATCTCTCTTTTTGTCATCTAGTCGATATATCTTTGCAATTCGAGCTTCACAGCCTTAGTCGTAGGTGATGAAATAATAATAAATTAAAAATGGGTATTTCTAAAATTCTCCCGTGACATTAGAAAGTGAATTAAAAATAAATATTAAAAAAGGCATTAATGTGGCCAGGTTATGGGAGGGAGGTAAGGTCAAATGGGGGGAGTTGTGACAGGCTTGCTTCCAGGACATATCTTCAATATGAATAATGTATAAATGTCAATCTCTACCCGTTTGTATATTCCTATAATTAGTAAATATAAAAAAAGAAATGTGAAGTAGAGAGAGGGTAAGAAGATTTGGATGGATATAAAATGAGGACCAATGACGGTATAGCTCTCATTCCCACACTTTGGGGTTTCACAGAGAAAAGAAAAGAAACCCCAAATCAAGAAATTAATTTGTTTCCAGTTATGGAAAGTGAAAACCAAGAAATGTTGATGAAGAAGAAATCAAGATTCAAGAGGGTGTGTGTGTTCTGTGGGAGCAGCCCTGGCAAGAACCCCAGCTATCAGCTCTCTGCCATCCAACTTGCCAATCAACTCGTATAATACTCTCGTCTCTTCTCTTCTCTTCTTCATTTGTTACACCAATTATTGAATTAAATAAGTGATTGCAGGTAGAGAGAAACATTGACTTGGTTTATGGAGGGGGGAGCATTGGGTTGATGGGCCTAGTCTCTCAAGCCGTCTATGATGGTGGCCGCCACGTCTTAGGGTATCTTCATCTCTCTTTCTAATAATTTTCTACATAATAATCAATCAACTTATCTTTGTCTTTTGTTGCAGAGTAATTCCCAAGACTCTCATGCCAAGAGAGGTAACTCGATGTTGAATAGCTTTGGTGGAGGCTACATTATTCAAACATGTTAAAATTTCAACTGTTTTTGTTTTAGCTGACGGGAGAAACAGTGGGAGAAGTGAAGGCGGTAACGGGGATGCACCAAAGAAAAGCAGAAATGGCACGACAAGCGGACGCCTTCATAGCGTTGCCCGGCGGATATGGAACCTTGGAGGAACTCTTGGAGGTCATCACTTGGGCTCAATTGGGCATTCATCAAAAACCAGTATGTTCCATTTCAATTCATTTGAAATAAATAGGAAATAAGTACTAGTTTTACTAAAAGAATAGGTGTGAATGAAAAGGTGGGATTGCTGAATGTTGATGGGTACTACAACTCGCTGCTATCATTCATAGACAAGGCCGTTGACGAAGGGTTTGTGACTCCGGCCGCCCGTCACATTATTGTATCTGCCCCCACCGCCCACCAACTCATCTCCAACCTTGAGGTTCCTCTCTTTAATTATACCAAATTAAATCAATCATCTCCTTTCTTCTTCTTTTCTCATCATTTCTTCATCTTCTTAGGATTATGTCCCCAAACATTGGGAAGAAGCCTCCAAGCTCACCTGGGAAATGGAGCACCAACTAGAATTCACAGCCAAGCTTCACATTTCCCGTTGACTTCACTTTATTATATTCCTACATACATATATACTACTTCAATGTTTAGGATTGATTGTATTAGATTGCACCCAATTGTGAATTCTTGTACTACTATTTATTCTTTTCTTTTGGGGTTTCAAAACTTTCCAGATTGACTTTCTACTTGTACCTGTGATTGTAAACTACAACTTATCAATACTAATTTTTATTCCGTCGGTGATTTTCTCATGCTTCCCTGATCATTTTTTTTACTTTTGGTTTTTTTGTGAAATTGAGGTGTTGGTTGTTAAATGTAGCTTTCAGTGCCAAAACTCATGACGGTGATGGGAAATGAAAAACAAATAGAAATATACTATACAATTAAAATGTCTCTCCCCAAAGAAGCAAAATTTTATCCGATTTACTCATGGGTCATTTTTGTTGTCACACACGTACGTACTATATATCACATGTACGAAATGATGTACTGTCACGTCGACTCTACATATGGTTCAAAGGACAAGAGCATGAGATCTTTATGAAGAAGCAATAATTGGGGACAAGGAGAGCTGAATTGGAGTAAGAAACGGCTGTCCTCGACCGTACTTGGAGGAGCAAATTAACTGCAAGAGCCTGGACCGTACTTGAAGGGTGCAAAATTAAGGGTGGAGAGTGGCTTAGCTGCCATTTTCAGTTGGTTGTTGGTGCTGCAGATGTGAAATCATTTCTGATAACTTCTCGTGGTAGGGTTGGCTTCCCGAACCCATGATTTTGACTAGGCCTTGACACCTTTATTGGATTTCCAAGGCCCAAGAAGAGTGCACGTATCGTTTAAAATTTGATAAAACTGGTCTCTTGAATCACATTTGTTTGACGTGAGACATTAGAAAAAATTCCACATATCAGCAGTGAGAAATTATTTTCTTATTCACTAAGGAAATGAATCATATATCTGCCATTTAACTGAAAACTTGTCTTAGCAGTATCACTCACTCAAGTTCTCCAGACACTGATCACGAACGTAAGTAATTGGCCATGTGATTGCCTTAGGAGAAGGACCTGACCGAGGAAGATGGGGCAAGGAGGCTGGAGAGGAGGCCAACAAGAACAGCGGTGTTGTACGTGGTTGGCTCGCCCTGCATCGAGTTGTTTCGCGAATCCTTATAAGTTTCGTTCATGAAGGGACCTCCCACCATTGCTCCTACGGCCACATTGGGGTTAGGCTTTTTGGAGCTGAGCCATTTCCAGCCATCCTTGCACCCGGTGGTTGCATCAGCTGGGATGGAAGCTCCCCTGTGGTGCACCAACTGCGGGTACTTATCCCCGTAACCCACCAGGTAGCTCATTTTCATAGGATTCTCGCCCAGCACGTAATTGGCCTATATATATAATCAATAATTAGAGGAATGCAGTTTATGTTGCAACATCATTCATGAAAGATGGTATATATACCTGAGATTTGGAAAATTTACGGAGATCTGAAGGTTTGAAAGAAGTTCCATCACAAGGTAGCTCTTCTGTCTTGGATGTAAGCATGTAATCGGCGTAAAGAGCAGCTAAAAATGCAGAACCTACTGGATGCTGCAGAGCATTCCATTCAGCTATCCATATAAGCCCACCTGCATAAACAAACAGACTACAATATTCAAATACTAAACTCTATGATATATACCCTCTCGACTGTATCAATACAGATTGTAACATTATTGTGAATTGTTGTTAATATTGTTTTTGGTTAATCTTGTTTATCGTATGTACACTAACCCGTAATCTAACCGAGCGTTACCTTCTGTTCTGCTATCTGTAGCTGTTGGAGACGAAGGTAGTAAGCCACACATAACAGTCTCAGCCGTTTCCCTATACTTTACAAGTCCACTATTCGATGACTCTTTCGAATCAAAGAAAGTGATTCTGGACAACAAAACCTAACAAAATAATAATATTCAAATGTCAATCTATGCTAAATAATAAACACAAAGAGGCAGATATATATATATATATATATAATGGAGAGTGAGTTCCATTACTTACCTGTGTGCCTGCAAGCTTGTTATCCCAACTGAACCAACTTGGGTTTCCAAAATCTGCAAACTCACTTCCATTATCCGTCACATAATCAAGATACGTTTGGTCCTCGGTCGCATGATAGAGCCAGCTAGCCGCCCACAACAGCTCATCTCCAAACCCTGTGGAATTGTAATACGTCACGGATTCAGGGATGCTTTCACAGTAGGAAACTTGGTACTTGTCAGCAAACTTAAACAACTGCTTGGCATGCTTGAGCAGTTTTCTCGAATACGACGGGTTGGATTTCTTGTACACGAGAGACGCAGCAGCCATAGCTGCTGCAGTCTCGGCCGCAACCTCGGTGCCAGGAGAAGACGCGTTGAGCTGCGTCAACGGCCTCTTCATTTTGATTGTTTCGGGCCTCTGCCAGCATTTGTGGTCGGCGACAGGATCGCCGACCTGAATGTAGAGGACGTTGGGGGAAGGGTGGCAGTTGATGAGGTAGTCGGTGATCCACCTGAGGGAATGGAGAGCCGGCTCCAACTGCTGCGCGCCGCTCATCTGATCACCGTACTCCAGGATGCACCATGACAGCACTGTGGCCGTAAATGCCATTGGAAAATTGAACTTCATCACATCCCCTGCATCGTACATTCCCTTTGACAAATCCAATTTCGCTTCCTTCCCGTCTTTCAGGCACGAGTCTCCTCTCCATGATATCACATTATCCTCCAACTTCCCAGCTGAAACAATTGTTTGCAGTTTAGAATTTGAACATTATAATGAAGGGCAACGGATTCAATGAGAATGGACATACATTTTTGGACATCGAAGAACTTGATGGCGGTTTTGAGAGCCTCGCGGTAGTTGGCATCGACCGAAGATAAGGAGTCGTGGGAGTGGCTGAATTTCTTTTTGAAGATGATGACGAGAGCCGCGACAACAATTCCCGCGACAATGAGAGCAATGCACCAGGGCCAGCATCCCCTCGACTTTGATTTCCGACCCATTTCTCAAAATCCCCAAATTTGGAGTGTGTCAGTGCCAATCCATTTATAATGTACTAGTTAGTGTAAGAGATTGGAATGGAAGCAGATGTGGTGGTGAGATCTGAGGAGAAGAGAGATGTTTCGTTGCTGCTACTGGAACAACAACACTTTTTGTGTTTTTTTGTTTTATCAGCTTATTATGGTTGACGATGGTTTTGTGTCGCGGATCTGTGACGAGAATTGCGCGGGAAGGTAACGGACTTTGTCAAATCATGCAACTGTCGTCTGTCGTAAATACATTTTCATAAAACTGTAATCATCTATAACATTTTTAGACAAAATCAGTGTATGATTTTATTGTTTCGTTACGAAGAGATTGAGCTGTGGAATTAGAACAATGTTTTTGTAATTTAAGTTCATTTGAAACAGATAAAATACGGATATCGTGTAGTGGGTTTAAGGATCGATCGTTGTAAATCAGTCATGGGCTTCTCTTTAAGGGCCCAAAATGGGTAACGTAAGGTAAGAGAATATGTGTGTTTCATTTCCTCGTATATAATTCATTACACTCGCTTTCTCTTCTTCTCGGCTGCGCCTATCCTAAGATGCCTGAATCCAATACAACCGTCTTGATTTCACCCATCAAGAATCAGCTTCATTCTGATCAGGTCTCTTCTCTTCTCTTCTCTGCTATGCTTCTTCCGTTTTGTACCTCAAATTGTATTTAAACATAGGTATCCTGAAAGTGAAACTGTGAATTTTGGGTTTTATTCGTTTTTCTATGTGTAGAGAAAGTTATACGCGTGAAACTCCACAGTTTTTTTTCTTCTCCATTTTCTCAGCAACCAAACGGAAAAAGGGGCTTCCTTTTTTCCACCCGATGAATGGATTCGGTAAAGCCTCTGCTGGGTACATTTGGGTTTGTTCTGAAATTGGAAGAAAAATCATGCCTGATTGTTAACATCCAACAGTATCAAATGCTTGCCATTTAGTTACTTCCATCCGGATATATGGTAGATGATGATGTTTAAATGATGACTGCAGTCAAGAAGGTTCTGATGGCCTTCTTGACTGTAGGCTAGTCTGCTGAATATTATTGCTAATACTGAAATTGGGGAAAACTAAAATGCAATAACTTTGACTGAGTTGATTCTGAGGTGAACCCTCTTCTGGTGTTGTAGGTGGATTACCAAATGGTTGAAAATCAGCTTGAACAAGATCAATCTAGGGCAAAATGGACAACACTGTACACTAATGTGTTTGTAGATTTGTTGATTGAGCAAATTCAACAAGGAAATAGGCCTAGCAATGTATTTACAAGAAAGGCCTGGAAGTATGTCCGAGAGGAATTTAATAAGCAGACCGGGCTTACATTCGATAGACAGCAACTTAAGAACCACCTTGATGTTCTAAGGAAAAGATACAATCATGTAAAGGCACTTCTCGAGCAACCTGGTTTTAGTTGGGATGCTACCCGGACCACTGTAGTAGCAACGGATGATGTCTGGCAACAATATACTGAGGTAGACTTTATAAGATTGCTTCTTCTCGTTCCTCCCTATCCTATTTTCTCATGCTTTAGTTGTACATCTCAAGTGCCATTATCTTATAAATAAACAGGTACATCCTGATGCTGAGACTGTCAGAAAAAAAGGCTGTCCGACTTATGAACTACTTTGCGCAATATTTTCAGATTCTGGAACTCTTGATGAGAAATGTGTTGATCCAAAATCTGGCACCATCATGCAACAGGTAACTGCTCCGGTTAGTTTGAATTGCCCCCTGTGTACCTTACTCAAAAGCAGTAATCAACATTGCAGATGGTAGAGGACCAATTTAGGGCAAAATGGACTACATCTCTTGAGAAGATATTTGCAGACTTGCTGCTTGAGCAGGTTATGCAGGGCAATAGGTCGAGCAAGGCATTTAACAAGAAAGCATGGAAACATATTAGTGACGAGTTCAACAAAAAAACAGGCTTGAATTTTGATAAGCAGCAGCTGAAGAACCATCATGGAGTTCTGAAGAGGTTACACAGTAGCGTAAAGTCACTTCTTGACCATAATGGATTTAGTTGGGACAAGTCCAAGTGCGTGATTCTTGCAGAGAATGATGTATGGGCAAAATACATTCAGGTTGGACTCTTCCATATACTTGCATTGCGATGCCTTTTGCAATTGTATGTTTCTTAACAAATTGCACTAACAGGAGCATCCTGATGCTGAGGCCATAAGAGTGAAAGGATGTCCGATTTATGAACAGTTAGACATGATATTTTTAAAGCCAGGCGTAGAGCAGGAAAATGTTATTACCGACATGGCAACTATTACTCCTAAGGTACATGTTCATCTTCTTTTTTGCTATCTCTCGCTGGTTCTAATGTTTATTTGGCATACAATTTATTGCTTTGTGAATCACCAGATGGATAGCTCACTTAGTCAAGAGGAATCAAAGCAAGAGCCGTCAAGGGCAAGGTGGACAGTATCCTTAGATATGGCATTCATAGACCTATTGGTAGAGCAGACTCAGCAAAATAGTATTTCCAACAAAAAAGCATGGAAACGCATAAAGGCAGAGTTCAGCAAAAGAACGGGTTTGAAATTTGATGAACAACAACTGAGGAACCACCAAACTGTTCTTAGAAGGTTGTATAACAATATAAAGTCACTGATTGACCAAAATGGTTTTAGTTGGAATGACTCCCAGAACATGGTAATGGCTGATGATGAAGTTTGGAAAAACTACATTAAGGTACAATAGTTCACATAACTAAATTTTGTGTAAAAATGTTCACATTCATTTATAATTGGTTGGTGGCAATACTGATTTATCTTGCTGCAGGTACATCCTGAGGCTGAGACGATCAGAGGGAAGGAGTATCCAATTTTCAAGCACCTATGCAAGATGTTTTCGGAGCCTCAACCTGAAGGAAAATATGTTCATTCAAGTCACGAAGTTGAGTTAGATCAGGAAGGAGTCACAGCCGAAACTCCTGAGCCAGTAACAGATGAGGCATCCTCACAGTCAACTAAGAAGATTGATATACAGAGTTGCGGTAAAAAACACGAGCTCAGTACAACACTTTACTCAGAGCACCACAAGAGGATACGCACGGAAACCAGTCACAGTCCTGGGGAAGCAGTTATGGAGAGAGTTTCTATGGCAAACAAAAGGGCTTTCCTGGCAGAATGCAGCAACCAGTTCTCAATATCCAGCTGCATTAAGCTATTGAATGATATGCAAGAGGTTGATCAAGATATTTACTTGGCTGCTTTGGACATGTTCCAGGATCCTGACCGGAGGGAGACATTTATATCGATGAAGAGCGACATGAGATTGGCATGGCTCAAGGCAAAATGTAATTCTATGTCATAGTTACCCCATAGAATTATGATTTGAAGCTGTAATATTGAAGGGATCCAGTGATCATTAACTACAGTTATTTTTACATTTGCCAAAGATGAAAAAACAATGAAGGTGGAAGGAGAGATATAGGAAGCCATTCCATTGTACATGGTCAGATGAGATTGTGAGAAACAGTTTGATACGAATATATCAGGACATATATATTAGGGGAGTGTTAACCTCTTCCTCTTAACTATTGAGCTGAGCAGACCCTGTACTGAATTAAGAATAATCAGTGGTGGAGCTTATTAAGAATAATCAATGATATTCAGGTTTAAAAAGGGCTATTTACTTTTGTGTTGCAGTAAGTTTAAGAGAGATTGAAATTAAAGTATCATTGAATTATTCAGTTCATTTTTAAATAGCTGTCCTTGTGAGGAATTATCTTATCTTGCATGCTCCTGTCATATGTCTTTCAACATCTTACTATAACCTGGAAGAGTATTTTGTGTTTTTAACATTGTAATTTGCATGATAGGTTACTATAACAATTGTTTTTAAGGAACTTGGCATACTGCAGTGTTAGTGAGTGTCAGATTATATTCATATTAGGGTTAAGGCCAGTTAGAGTTAATATATATGGGCCGAAACCCGAGACCCGCTACTTGTAAACCCTAGCTTATTCCTCACACTTCTAAACACTAGCTTATTCTCCACTCATGTGTAACCTATATATACTCGTCTTGTACATCAATATTAATCATCGAATACAATATTTTTACTCTCAAATCGCAATATGGTACTAGGGGTATCAACGATCCTTGGTTAGATCTCTAAGAATTTCTAGTTTTGCCCACTCGTCGATGATTTGTGATTCTCACAGGTGGGCGAGGCAATTCAATCGTTCTCTCAATCTCTAACCTACCGCTTCCGCAAACAATCAACCCAGCAATCTCTCAAACAAAGCTATCAATCCCAAAACATCCGTGCATCCGTGCATCCGGCATCCAGCATCCGGCATTAGTCATCCGCACATCCGGCATTCACGCATCCGCTATCCGCCATACACGCACAGAGATCAATTCTTTCTTCACCGCACACAGGGTTCTATCACTCTACGCGCTGTCTTCTCGGACAAACAAACTAGTGACATCTTCACAAAGCCCCTGCTTCCAGGATGATTCACTGCTTTAGTTTATAAACTCAATTTGAATCATGCACCTTGAGTTTGAGGGGGTATGTTAATATATATGGGTCGAGACCTGATGCCAGCTACTTGTAAACCCTAGCTTATTCCCCCACTCATAGCTTATTCCCACTCAAGTGTATCCTATATATACTCGTCTTGTACATCATTATTAAATACCAAATACAATCAATCTATTCTCAAATATAATAGTGAGAAAATGAAGCTTGTCTAGAAAGTTGTATCGATGCTAGATTCCAGATCGCTGACACGTATTGCACGTCAAAGAAGCGGCACCATCACACTTTATGCATCTTGAAACTTCCTTCTCACACCCCACCAAATTTGATCTACCATCACATTGTCCGATCCCAAGCAAAATCTACATTTTTACGAGGAAAAACAACCCATCAATCGTGTTTTTTTACGGATGAGTGTGACGGTGGTTCCAAACGCACAAGCCTATGCTACAATGGAGTGCATTGTTGGAATCACTCCAATGGTATTGAAGGATTCTTTGCCAAACAATTTAGCGGGAGCAGATCCATAAATTATTTTAAAGAAGTAATATTTCATATTAATTTTTATAATTACTTTTAAACGAATAAAATTTATTTATACATGTATTTTAGACACTAGATCTTACGTGATGGTAAGGTAGTAGTTGAATTCAGCATCTTCAAACAATTCACAAATTTGCAATAATTAATAACTAAAATTTAATGAGGACCCACACTGGTCTAGTGGGCTCTCTACCTTAGCTAGGCCAAGGTGTGTGCGGTGACCTAGTGAGGTGGGTTAGGGGTTTTGGGGTAGATTAAGGTGAGTGGATTAAGACTTGTATGGTATTATATAGGGCTGTCCAAAATAGACCGGAAACCGAGAAACCGGGCATAACCGAACCGGGGAAAACCGGAACCGGTCAAAACCGGACAGATTTCGGTTACAATTTTTGAAAACCG
>JAYMTP010008455.1:0-10033 GCA_036897365.1 Geranium brycei
TCGACTAGTATAAATAGTCAGCCCCTGATCTCATTTTCATCATCCTTCACTTCCACATCTCTCCATTCCACTCTAAATCCTCTCTAGTGTTCTTCATATCGTGAGTCTGAAGATTCAAGGTTCAAGCTTGTAGGAAAGGTCTAGAGATCGAAATCATGTATTGATTCTCACACCGAGAATCAAGTGGGTTTTATTCTCTTCACCCTTTCTTTGTAAACTATTTTATTCAATGAATGTAGTTTGATTTTAGTTCATATTTCATTTCTTTATTTATGTTGTTTATGAATTTTATAATGCATGATTTAATTCATAGATTTGCATGTATATCTTTTTGAATATGCACTTATCATTCTGATGGCGCCTCAGGTTGAGGCGATGTCTTAGTTAATTATGGATTTGGGAAACTTAGCTAATTATTTTATATGCTTGTAGCGTCGAGGAGGGAGATTCTATCATATATATATATACTTAAAGCTGCATCCCCTTAATTGCAGACTGTCTAAATCAAATCTACTGGCATAACGTGACAGGGACCCAGTAGATGGATCTGAGTGGTAGGAACCAGATTTAAATCTGACCCTTGAGTGAGCCTGGTTAACACTGTAGTAACATCCATAGGCTCACCCCGAAAGATCCAAAGAATTCACAGATCTTACTGCTAGTGGGGGAGATAAATCCTTGATTGAGTGTAGATTATGGTACCCCACTATAGACTCTTTATCCACCTAACAAGGGGGTATTGTGGTTGATTGTCCTTGTATCCTCCGTTACAAGGGGTTATATAGGTTGATTAGGAGTTCTCGTTACCTCTGCATGAAGCAACACCTCAAGTATAATTATAATTTAGTTCGTTTCCCGAATCTATTAATTGATTGATTCATCTGCCTCAACCTGTGCCTAGATTATTCTGTTCATTTACGTTATAATCTTCTCATTTTTTGTTGTGTTTTTCATTGTTAATTTACTTTTACAAGTTTTAACCTTAACCGCACTTTTCGACCGACCAAGATTAGTCACGAGACTCGGATTTGGTGATTAAGATTTGGTAAACGAGAGTAGCCACCTTGTCCCTTGGGTTTGATATAAACTCAGGGTCGTAAATTACTTCCCTGTATTACTTGCGACTGGTACACTGTCTCCACGTGCCATGAATCGCACTTGCACATTTTTGCGGGTGCGATTTCGGTTCGTCAGTGGTGGACAAGTCAGTCTTCACCGTTTGGGAGGTCTTTGGGACGAGGAGCTTGGTTGGGGATTGGTTTTATCCCGTTGCGTTGTGGGCATGACTTTTTCCAGTGTGGCCCTCCATAGTGGCAAAAATGGTCCTTGGGCGGATCGTTCCAACGACGGTGAACTCGCTTCGTCTTCTTAGGAGCAGACGGAGTTATCGGGGCTACGCTCTCCTTGGCAGGGGAGCGTAGTCGTTTGCGATCCTCGTGGGGAACGTTTTAGGGGCATACCCTCTAGAAGTCAATGTATTCAGGCCTACGTCGGGGTGCGTTATCCTTGCTCGAACCAGACTCGGTTTGAGGAGGGGAAAAGTCGGGTATGAGTTGCCTTTATGTGTACCTGACAGGGCTCTTACGTACCTTTTTCGAAATGTCTTCGATGCAGGTTTCAAGGGAGAGCATGACAGAAAGGTGGGGGTAAGCGCCATTGGTGACGTCGCCTACTTCGGGTTGCTGTTGCGAATTGTCTTTGTCGGTGCGAGCAAGGGCTCTTATTCGGTCCCTGTTGGGACATGTCCTCTTCAAGTGCGGGTCGTAGTATATGGCGCAAGGGTTTATCGGTCCCTTAGCTTGGAAATAAGCGACGCGGGCTAAAGATTTGTCGAACTCTAGATGGGGCGACGAAGACTTGTTGTGGTCGTTGGTGGGTTGTATGACTGCAGAAACTGATCTCGTCTGTTAAATTCGCGAGGGGTAGTGCCTTTGGTCATGGAAAAATTCAGCGGGTGAGAACTTGGTTATGGTTCTTTCCCCGAGGTTTGACCATGGCTGGCCGAGGTCATCCTCGGTTGGGAGATCTAATGGCCATTCATAGTGAGATTTGAATCTCTAGAGATCGTTAAGTTCGTTGGAAGTGTGCTCCTTACAGTTCATGAGTTCTTGGAGTTTTTTCTCTGTGTTCAAAATGTGAACTACGAGGTAGTTGAGTAGCGTTTCGTGTGAACCGACGTGAATCTCGGTGTTATCTATTTGATATGTGAGCTCTACATCCGCGTACCAATCTAAGGGTCTGGCCGGTTTGAGGGATCGTCGAGGGGCTTCTCGTTCTGGAATGGGATTTTAGCCTCTAACTCGTCGAGTAAGGTGGGGACATTGTCGTCGGATATGTTAGCTTCAGACTCGTTAAGCGCGACCAAAGCGTTAACGTTGGTGATTATCATGATTGTGGTGATTCTGCGTAGCAAGAAAAACAGTAAGCGTATATGAGAAAACGAAAAGTTAAGGGCGATAAATTGCAAGGGTGCGGAAGCGGTGAGCTTTGCAGAAGCGATAGATTTGGGAGAAAATGGGAATAAAGAAAAATAAGGCGGATATGTGTTTTGTGTTTCACGTTCTTTTAGATATATGTGGATGTACCGTTAGTTCCGAGCAACCAGGCTCTGTTACCACTTGTCACGGCCTGGGAGACCTCTGACCTAGTGTACCGTGCAACACCTGATCGTGCGGATTGCCTCTCTCATTTTGAAGGTCCGGCAGACGTCAGGCTAGCCTTTCATGATGAGAAACAAGTGTGAATATCGAGTCATGGTGTTCGCAAGACCAGTTTGATCCTAGTCAGTCTGTAAGGGTACTAGCACAGGGGATAAGTGGCAACAATTTGATCTGAATCGAGTAAAGAATCAAGGAAGCAACAAGGGAGAGGCTAGATGAGATGGTATTTACAACAACTCGTGAAGCTGAGAAGGCGTGAGAAGGTGAAGGTGGAGACAAGATTGGTAGGAATCGGTTATGATCGAACCGTCCCTAACAACTCGGGGTTAATAGTTAGAACGAGATTATTGGAGTTGGCTATGAGTGAGCTGATCCAATAACTCGGGACAAAAGGTAGTACGAGATTATTGGAGATGGCTATGAATGAGCCGACCAAATAACTTGGGGTGACGGAGATAAATTCAAGATTAAAGAGAGATTTGACTATGGATTACTCGATCTCTAGTAACTCGAGAACTGATTCTAATGCAAACGATGAATTAGATAATGCGAGTACGATAAATTAAACGAGAAGATAAAGAGAAACGATATGTGGCCAAAAGGGGCCGGACGGATTTACGTACCGTCAAGAAATTTTTATTATGACGGGATGACTTCAGCGTTGGGAGAGTTCAACTCAAGATCCCAAAATGAGTTGTTGAGTTTGAAATGAAATGAGAGCTCTATTTATAGAGTTCTCTATTTATAAATAAGGAAACAAATCAATCACCTATTACACTCTACATGATTATGGAAATCTTGGCTAATCTTAGAAAGTAAATCGGGGGATTGGATTTTTCTTGATGGCTTAACTTGCGTTGATTGATAGATAAAATCCCACTGATTTGGGATTTGCCAAGTTGGCGTCTTGGCTAAGAATTCAAACATGGACTTCCTCACCGGTCTTGGGCTTCGCGGGTGTCATTATGTTGCTTGACGGGCATCACTTCTTGGCGGGCTTGGCTTGCTAGATCTGCTTTATCTTTAGGCTTGCGCCAGGGCCTTCATGGTGACTTGGCTGATCGGTGAGGTAGAGATGGACTAGCCTAGAAGAGCTAGTCCGCCTGAGCCGTCGTTATGTAGCGTTCAGGTCGTTGTTAAGTCGACTTAGGCAACTCACGGGCCGACGTCTTGGGCCATTCGTGGGTAGACCTTGTCAAGCCGATGGTGTTTCATCTAGGGCACCTTCTATCGAATACGTAGGCCACTTGGTCACCAATCGAGCGCTCGGCTTGGGGGCTCAGTTGGGCCGTTTCGAGCCAGTTGCACGAGTTTTCGTGTCGGGAAGACTTTAGACAATCGTGGGAGGATCGAACAATCTCCGAAAGTGGATGTTGGCAATATACATGTGATTTGTGAACGAACCAAACGGGGCGAGGGAGGGCCCAACAAACACGGTTGAGGGTTCGTTTGTCACGGTTTGGCGATTTTCAAGGCGAAAAATTTTCAAGGCATGACACTTGTCTCTTTTCTCTTCATCTTCTCATCCTTGAATGGCTTTAAAGGTTTCATCTCATATGTCTTTACTCCATAAATCTTCTATTGAAATAATTATGAGGATGGAAAGCGACTTGACATATGCTTTATGTCCGCTATGGTTGAACCTTATATATAGACATGTGTTACCATTTGATTCATATACCTCATTCAAAGACTTCTTAGATTTAAGAAATTAGGGGGTTCATCATTCAATATTTGCACTTCTCTTTTGGTTTTTGCGTTTGGTCTGCTCAAATCGAAGAACAACATGCCTCATCAGGTATTAATCTTTGTTGTTGAGAATATAAAGTCCCATATTGAAATAATATGAAACCGAAAGGGTTGTATTTTAGTTGGGTTTGACCTTTTCTTTTATATACAACCTTTTGATTTCATATTCTTTCAACGTGAGACTTTATATTATCAACACCCCCCCTTCACGTGTATTCTACAGTGAGCCTTTATCAACTCACCACCCCTCACGTAAGCCATAGTAGGACATGTCTTTTGCACACGTGCTAATTCCCCCTTACGTGGACCACAAAATCAGGCTTACAGGGGAGCGGAGCCACAAGGAAGCGAGGCCCACCAGCACAGGTCCAAATCGGTCCGCTCAGATATCTTGTTGAATTTGAGATTTGTATTTATTTGTTATTGTAATTCATTAAAAATGTATCTCTCCTTATATAGGAAGAGAGAATGTTCTAGATAAAACAAGAGGATAATCTAGATAGAACATTCTAGATTTGAGCTTAAAGGATATGTGTCTATTCTAATAATGGGCGTATTCTAACATTTGTTATCAATTTTCTCGTACGTTGATTAATTGCATTCATGTGATTTTGGCGTCTCTATTATTTTCTAAGAAAATAGTTATTCACTTATTTTCTTCCAACTGATTTAAGTATATGATAGTATTTTACCCTAATCAGTGAGCATTTTATTATCAATAAGATTTATTATTTTTATGTTCAAATTTTCGTTTTTATATGATTTTACTTTTGCATGTGCTTTCCATTTCAATTTCAATGGATAAAAATAAAATGTATGATATATTTAAATATCTCCATCTACATTTTATAGCAACAGTTGGCTGATGTAGGTGATGATGGTGCTATTGCAAATGCAAGAGGAACTGATGACCCCAAAAAGGTTGGTGTTGCAATTGGTATTGCAACACCAGCCTCAAGTATAACTCCTAAGCCCCCTATTCGAACTCATTATAAATCTATTGTTTGGAAATACTTCAATGAACCTGTTACTAGTAAAGAATGTCAGCAGGTAACATCATGCATTGTGCTAAATCATATATATGTAAAATTAAGGATAGTGGTACATCTAGTCTTTTGCAGCATATGAGGAATTTTGCCAAAAATCCTCATAGTAATCATCTTAGTAAGCAAAAAATTCTTAACGTTACATCTGTTGAAAAAGGAAAAGAATCTAGTTTAACTGCTTGGGGAACAGTTCAAAAGTTTTAAGCATGCTTGTTGTCCTATGTCTGATATTCCTTCTCGTACTACTGTAACAAGAGATGTTTGCGGTTTTTATAAGAGTGAAGAACAGAAATTTAAGGACTTCTTAAAATTGCATGACCTAGAGTTTTCTTAACAACTGATACTTGGAGATCTAATCGACAAACTAATTACTCGTGTTTAACCGCTCATTATATAGATAAAGAATGTAAATTAAACAAAAAAGTGTTGAGTTTTTTTTTCCAATTAATCATCATAAGGGTAAAGATATTAGTAAAGTAATTGAAAGTTGTTTGTTAGATTGGGGAGTTAATAAAGATTATGACAATTATTGTTGATAATGCTAGCGCTAATGAGCATGCAATTAATCATTTTATGAGAAAAAATATTTTGAATACCAATATTTTAAATGGAAGATTTATGGATACGAGGTGTATTGCTCATATCGTAAATCTTATTGTGAGTGATGGTACTCAAATGTTAGGAAAACGTATTGATAAAGTCAAGACTGCTGTTGGGTTATTAAACAATCTCCATTAATGTTAAATAGATTTAAGACATGTGTAGTAGAGGAAAATACTGAAACAAAGACTGTATTATGTCTAGTTGTTCCCACTAGATGAAATTCTACATACTTAATGTTAATGCAACTTGCAAGTTAGAGAGAGCTTTTGGGAGATATGATGGAATTGATCCTATTCTTAAGATGGAGTTGGAAACAAAAGTGAGGAAAGTATGTTCTGAAACTATTGGTATGCTTGCTATATGATGATGATTAGGTTATTATTAATAAGTTCATGAAGTTTCTCAAGCATTTTTATGAATTGACATTTCGTGTTTCTGGCTCTAATTATGTCACAACAAATTATTTTTGATGAAATTAATTATAGCTATGACTAGGGTTGCTCAATCCCGGTTAATCGAAACCGGTTTATTGAACCAAAAATTGAACCGATGTTGTTTGGTTTTTAAAAAAATTGAAACCGAAATTGGACCGGAATTGAGGTCAAACCGAACGCCCGGTTAACCGGAGATTGTCACCGATTTTCTGGTTAAACCGGAACCGGATATCAAGTTCAAATTAAACTGGTTAAACTTAAAAATTTATCAAAATCATGCTTGGCCAAGCAAAATCACGGTTAACCGGGAAAACCAGTAGTGATCCAATTGAAATGTTGAGGATTAATTGTAACCCTTGATTCATTCTTATCAAGAGCTATAATGTAGCCACGTGGATAAGCCTTCTCCACACACACCACCATTTCAAATCATCACATCCCTCCCTTTCTTTCCCACTTCCCCATTTCAAGAAGCATCCACCCACTTCCCCATTTCTCTCTCAGGCCTCAACTCAGCCTCTTCTAATCCTATTTTCTCCATCTATTCTTCTCCTTTTCTTCATCATCATCAAAAAATTCTCCCTATCCCAACTCTCTTTCTCTACATATCATCTCTTCTCACCATTCTCTGTGTGTTCTCTCTCAAATTTATCTCCTCCATCCCACTCCCTCTCACCGACCATATCTCTTCTATCCCCACTCTCTCTCTCCTCTCCCTCACCGTTGCATCTCATCTCCTCCATGCGTTCTCAACACTGGTTCGGTTTTCGGTTCAATGAACCGGTTCCGGTTAACGGGGATTGAGCAGCCCTAGCTGATGGAAGTCAGTTACTAATTATCGCAGGTGGGGATGTTTCTGCTAAGATTACTGATATTTATTTGTGTCCGAAATTATCTACTAATCATTGTGATGTGAAACTTTCTTCGACTGGTTGTGTTGTGCAGGATTCAAGGAGATAGCAGCGAAGGGACCCAAGATTGGACATCTCTTTCCACTTTAGTCTTCCCAAATCAAGTATGTTTTTCCTATTTTTTCATGTTATGCACCTCTATATAGGATTTGGCATAGACATCTTGGCAATCTTAATTCAAAAATAATGAACCATTTGTTTCGTTCTAGTATTTTGGGCAATAAAATTTATAATTTTCATCTATTGAATGTGATGCTTGCAAAATGGAAAAAAGTAAAACTCTACTTTTTTCTTCACATAGTAGTCATACTTCTCAGTGCTTTGACATTATTCATATTGATCTATGGGGTATCTCACCAGTTTTCTCACATAATAATACTCAAAAGGGGTATGTCTTTTTTCGATCCACAATCCATCAAATTTTGAGTCTCTAGAAATGTAGTTTTCTTTGAAAACCAATATTTCTATCCTCGGTCATCTGTCGATAAATACTCGTATGTTACTTTATGTGAGTTTGAAAACATCGCTGATTTTTCTTTGTCATCTGCTCCCACTATTTCTTCTACCCACATCAGATTCATACTAGGAGTGATTTAATCGAGACGTGTTCTGCATGCTACCACCCCCTTTGACGGATCCTGGTCCAGATACGCCTGATCTTTACATTCCTGAGATCCCACCGGCCATTTTCAAGGACATGGAGGATATGGAAGTCCTGATAGATAGTTGTGACCTCCTTGCGGATACAATTGTTCCTCTTTAACGATCTACATGACATTTAGTCCGTCTAGATCGGTATGGGATTTCCTTCTCTAGTTCTGCTCTTTCCACTATCTTATACTCTGTTGAGATTCCCTCAGGATATTCCAAGGCGATTCAACTTGATTGTTTGACTCAGGCTATGCAAGAAGAATTAAGAGAACTCGAATTGAACCAAACTTGGGACATTCTCACGTGTCCCCTGTTGTTACCCTACTCTGCTGCAAATGGGTATACTTAGTTAAAGTTCGAGCTGATGGGAGTATTGAGTGGTACAAGCCTCGATTAGTAGCATTGGTTAACAAATAATAGTACGGGGTCAATTATGAGGAGACATTTGTATCTATGGCAAAGATGATTACGATTCGGACCGTACTGGCCATGGCTGCTTCCCAACGATGGTCGTTGAGCCAAATGAATGTCAAAAGCACATTCCTACATGGGGATTTGAGTTAGACCATACACATGAGGGCACCATGAGGATTATTTTCTGCCCCGGCCTCTAAGGTCTGCCAGCTCTGACACTCTCTTTATGGATTGAAACAGGCTCATCGGGCTTGATACGAGAAATTTTGTTCTACATTACAAAACTTCTCCTTCCAGTTAAGCAAGCATGATACTAAGGGAATTTATTTTCTCTCCAACACCTCACTCTGACTTTCAGCATATAGTGAGGCAGATTGGGACAATTGTGCGCACACACAACGTTCTACGACTGGTTGATGTGTATTTTTGGGCCATACTGTGATTTCTTGGAAGTGCAAAAAGCAAGATCGTGTCTCCAAATCCTCTACAAAGGTTGAGTATCGGGTTATGTCTCAAGGATGTTTGGAGATTATTTGGTTGCATGGATTATTATCATAATTGAGATTCTTGTCTTCTAGAACTACTCCTCTCCATGTTGTTAATACCAGTGTCATTCGTATCAAGACAAATTATGCCTATCATGAGTGAACTAAACATATCGAAGTAGACTGTCATTTCATCTGTGATGCCTATGATTTGTAATTGTTGTCACTTCCGCATGTTCCATCGAACCTTCAGTTGGAAAACATCTTCACTGAACCTCTCCCTCGCCAACAACGTTAGATTCTCGAATACAAATTAATGTTGGTTGATCAACCGACATTAATTTGAGGGGGAGGGGGTGGTGTTAATCTCATATGTATATGCCCATGTAGATATAAACAACCAACATTAATTTGAGGGGGAGGGGGTGGTGTTAATCTCATATGTATATGCCCATGTAGATATAAAACCCCACTGGGCCTAGTTCTTACCTAATCATAATGTACCTTTGCATCCAATCTAATTTCACTCGTTAAAAATGACATGATTGATATTTTTAATGATTATGTGAGGATTCACTCTTCTGGCGGTGATTCAACATCACAACCAAAGACTTTGGTTGATGATCCTGAAAACCCAAGAAGAGAGATGATTAGTGTGTCATTTAAAATTTTTAAATCCAATCAATAAGAAAATGTCAAGTCTGAATTGGATAATTCGATTTTGACATATTGACTTGGTGGAGGTCGAATTGGAAGAGGTTTCCTATTATTTCTAAGTAATCCAAGGATATTTTAAGTATTCCTATTTCAACGATATGTTCAGAATCTACTTTCAGTCCTGGTGGGAGGATAATAAATGACTATAGAAGTTCTCTTTAAGTTCAACTTCGGTTAAATGTTTAATTTGCACTCAAGATTGGATAAGAAAGTCAAAAACTTATGACATTAGAAGATGATCTAAAAGGAACATGAGAAAGTCAAAGAAAGTGAACAAGGTGAACATGTTTATCTTACTGTTAAATAGTGTTATTACATACTATATTGGCACATTTTTTAGGCAACGAAAGATGTCGGACGAAA
>JAYMTP010008456.1:0-10033 GCA_036897365.1 Geranium brycei
TTGTAGTTGTTGTAGTAGCAGAACTTGGTGTTGGTGGAGTCGCACCGCGGGCACGGGAGGTGCTCCTGCTCCGGCGGAGGGGCTCCCGGAGCTCCCTTGCTCGCCGCCTTGCTCCGACTCTCCCCGGAATCAGAAGGCATTTTGGTGAGTCTTGCACTACAAGGAGTTTCTGGGTTGCTCTGTTTCTACGGGTGAAATAAAGTTGGGATTTTGAAGTGGGAAAGGACAGGTTTTGAAGGAATGTGAATTGTGGGTTTTGGAGGTAGTGAGGAATGAGGATAGGGTTTGGGGATTTTATGGAGGGGAGAGAGACAGTGAGGGTGTTGCGAGAACCGAGGAAGAGCAGAGCACAGAACAGAGGAAGGTTGAGAGAGAGAGAGAGAGAGAGAGAGAGAGAGAGAGAGAGAAGGAAGCAGCTTTAGCAATCAGCAGTGTTTGTGTTATTTGGGACATGTAACAGTCGGCTCTGTTTCGGCTGCAGGCAGGAATGCAGGCCTCTGCATCTGCCTCTGCCTCTGGGTCAAGTTTTGTTTCAGCTATGAATGCGGCTCATAGCCTCCCATTCTCCTAACATTTATTCCTTCTATCATTATTATCTTCATTACATTACATTCATATCTCATCTTCATTCCTCCCATCTATTCCTTTGTTAAATTACTTATCTAATTAGTATCAATGGTGTAGAATAATTAGTAGGGATGTTAAACAATATCGAACCTGACGGAATTCAGTATCTCCAATCCCTCGAGCTAAAGATGGGACGATTAAATCACTCGTAAACCCGTCTATTATCATTATATAATTGATTAAAATATTACGGTCTCAATACATATTGAGTGTCCTTAGTTTATTTGAGTAGGAGAAAGAGATAATTATATCCCTTAAAAATGTCCATTGTTATTCCTAATCATTAAACTATTTCGTCACACTGGCGGCAAACGTGGGCATGGTTTGCTGTCGCTATTGTGCAGTCGTTATGTTACATGAGGGTTGTGTACTTAAATATGAGTGTCGCTCTTAACTTAAAGGTTGTGCACAGAGCATGTGTCTGTCGTTGTTATTGCAAATAAGAGTTGTGCATGTTGTTCATGCGCCGCCACCAAGGTTTTATCGATCGTTGCATAACAGTCGGATTTGAAGTCGTTGGTCAGATTGTTAGTTACGAGCAGGGCACAAGTGCTATGTCCGTCGTTGGTGAATTTACAAGCGGCGCACCTTCATACGCAAGCAAGTAATTCAACACTAGCCAAGCAAGAGAGCAAATGACCCAACAGGAGTCATCTCTATCCCAACAAGTGGCTGAGCAAACGACTCAACAATTGGCCAAAAGGAAAGTTGTCATGGTTGCGCAACATGCCGAAAAGGACAGGAAGACGAATGAGAAGAAATAGAATAGTTGAGCTTATGAGAGCATATACGTGTTTACTAGCGTGATGCGATCAGTGTCTCAATGGCAGAAATGTCGAGCTCCTCCTCAGATTCCGATTAATTTCTACTGTTTATCGTATTTACTACATGTTTACTTTGAAGACGGTATTATTATTTTGAACTCCATAAATTATAATTTTCAATTCTATACTTTTAAAAACAATATGTTACGAATTTTGGATTCCAAAATCTATAATATATAAGGGTAGCAGACATTACGAGATCACATTCTTTATTTATGAAAGACAAACATTATTGTATCCACGTCCAGTACATAAAAACGGTGTACTGGACCAAGTGCTCGTTGATTATACACAAATTGTGCAATATGTATAGTGTGCATCCGTTGTTTAACGACCGCGCACGTAGGCCAGTGCATAGGCGTTGTGTAAAGGCATCACACTTTATTGAGTGCACAATCGTTATTTAAAGGTCACACATATAGTCAAGTGCGCTTCAGTTGTGTAAGGGTTGGGCACTCCTCCATGTGCGCAACTGTTGTGTACGAGTTGCGCATGTGTTCAAGTGTGTAGCCTCTGTATAAGGGTTACACACTCTTCAAGTCATGTGCACCACTTGTAACTTTACGTTGCGCGCTATTAGACGTGTTATTAGGGTTGTGCACTGTGCACCGCCGGTGAATAACGACTACAATTTTAGTGTCTGTATCCCTTTACGTCAGCAGCCGGGAAGACAAGAATTTAGTAGTGATAATTATTGTATAGTTGAAGTGATAAAAGAATTCAATTTATTTTTTCAAAAAAAGAAAAGATAACACCATTCTCACTACCTCTCTACCAAAATGTGAAAGTGAAACCGTTGAAGTCTTTTTCCTTAAAACCTTTCAAATCTTACTAATCTTATTGTATACGTGCAGGATTTTAATCTATGATTTCAATGTGATAAAATAAAAAATAAAACATATTTTTTTGTACCGAACTTTCCACGAATACCACTAGCACACGAGTTATTAATATTTAAAAGTTCCCATTGAAAATATATTAAATTTTATTGTTATCATGTACTATTTCAAAAATTATAAATATTTAACACAATTCACATATTTTTAGACTTATACTCTAATAGAAACAATATTTGTGCATATCCAAATATTTAAGAATGGGATAGTGAGTGAAACATTATTGCCCTTTTGTCTAACAATCAACTTCAGACCAGTTTGAATTTTTTTTTGGTTTTGCCTATTGTGATGAATGAGAAGCATAGAATATGGTTTTGGTTACAGATGACTTATTTGTTTGTTTGTTATAGTGACAGTGATGTATCCAATTCAAAGCAACTTTGGCAATATTCCAACCCTGCGGAACCCACAACACACAACATTTTCTCCTTACAGTACAAAATTTATATTCTCTGTCTGGTTCAAATTTTAATCGAACCAGTGGAGCCACGTCACACACACATAAATCTCGACCTGCAGGGTCGTTTGGGTTGTGGGTTCTGGGTGTGGGCTATGGCTAAGGCTAAGGGGCTATGTGGCTAGAGCTAAGTATGGGAAATGGGTTAGCCATGGTTAATGAGAGTGCCGACAGAATCATGAATGTCGGACTCGTCCTGTCCGCATCAGATTCCTCCTCCGTACTGTTGCTGTGTCTGTCTCACCGCATTTCTCGGTACACTGTGCCCAATCACGGTCAAATGAATCTGACCGTCTGATTCATTCTGGTGGTGGGGGCGTTGTCGGTGGCACGCGAGGGCTCAAATGTCTCCCCTGTATCAATCATGTGTCACTTTCAGTTAATGACACTGTGAAATATTGGAGAGAGTCCCGAAAAAGACAAGAACGAACAAGAGTGATAGTCATGCACAGCACACTACTGTGCTGTGCATATTCGGTCTCTCGTAGCCTTTAGACTGGAAGCCACCCACTACTGACCACTGAATGCAAGCTACTCTTGTGATTCCCAACATGTACATACATGGAGCATGCATGCCATTCCCATTCAGTTTCATATGACACATGTTGTATTTCCCCATCCACAGATGTGAAAATGTTATCTTCATATTTGGGTTTGCAAATGAATATGTTTTTAATGTAATATAGACTTTGATTTGGCTCTCTTACATGTTCATACAACTTCACACTAATTTTGGCCGGTTGGGTCAGATTTTGTCGAATCGGGTTGTATGCAAGAGCGGTACACATTATCAATTTTTACCATAATAACGGCGCACATGGTGTTCCGTTACTATTAGTGACAATATACATAGACTCTTATTACTTCTTCGTCACTATAATAACAATATACATATATATCTACGCCGTCTCCATAGTATTGGACAGAAATAAAAATATTATATATATAATTAAATATAAAAAGAAATATAATTGTTGAAACGTGAAATGATATTAATATTATAATATAATCCACATAACCGAAATGGACATTAAAATTGTTTTCTAATTAAAAATTTCATAAGAACCTATATAACTTATTTGGGGCACGGAAAGGAGGTATATCCGACTTAAGGGTCTATATCTGCTCGTATATGAACCTTGACATAGATACCGATTCTTCTGCACGAGAATTTGCTTGTTGGAGTTGGGTTCTTGGTTCTCATGTCGTAGTTGTGTAACTACATCAGGAGGAATTGAGGAGGTCGTGCCACGTTGTCTTAGCTTTAGTTCCTTCGGGTCTTAACTCCCAAAACTTCGAATGTTTCGTTCCCCTGGGAAGCTGTTTTTCTGCGGGCGGTCTTGGATCTAGTTCGTACATCTTCAAATTATATACAAGAAAGAGGTACATGAAACATAACATGTGAATCAAAACATATGAAATTATATTTTATACCCCATTGTTGGATGTCTTGAATCAAATCACAACCCACTTGGATAAGCTAGTGTGGTGACTCCACTGACTAACCAGTGAGTTAAGGTGTAGGGGACTTGGGGCGTGCAATATACCACCCGACCTAATGATGTGTTATGTTTGTCAAAGGAATTATCACGACAAATTGTTCGAACAAGGTAAGTTTTAAATTGTGTCTTCTTTTTGTTAAGAGACTTGTCACGGTAAATTGTTTAGTGAAACTAAAGTATACTATCAGACGTTTGGGTGTAAAATTGAGTTTCTTATTCCTCAACATATGACATTTCATGTTTCATTTTCTGATTATAAATACTACACAAATGTAACCTAATCAATAAGAGTGAGCATGGGTTGGGTATCTAGACCCACCATATTTATTGGAACCGGCATGAAGTATTTAATTTTTAATATATAAGAATTGGAACTGGACCCAAAAAATATGAAAACGCCAGTTCTGACCCATTCAGGTTCCAGTTCGATTCTATCGGCTTATTGATTCTCATATTAAGCCCAAAAATATTGGACTTTATAAATTGTACTCATATTATGCCTTATATGTTGATGAAAATATTTCATATCTAATATCATCTAGACTAAATAAGAAAAAGATAATTACATTTTATTTTACAATTCAAAACATATTTGATCACGTTGTATATTAGTAAATAGTGTTGAGCATCACGTGAGAGTGAGATGCACGATGGACATGTTAGAATTTCATGATTTGGAGTGGATAAAAAGTTTAGTGATTGATTATTAAATAGAGAAAGTGCGGTGAGATTTGTGAGGTTGTAGAGTGAAATTTGTGATCCAGTTGGTCATTTTAGAGAGTTTGGGATGATGTGTGTACGTGGAGGTTAGAGAGATGAAGTAATATAATGATTGGAAGAGAATGTGATAAGACAAAAAAAGATTAACTTGTAAAAAATGTATTTAATTGAGTTGAACATAAACATTTTCTAATGTGCTGTAAATTGCAAAATCTGTTATAACAGATACAATAAAATATAAATACCTCACTAATTTATTAATAAAAAAATATAATTAATCTCCAATATATCTTTGGAGATTTTGTCCACCCAGTTGACTTGTATCGAATTTTGTTCTATCGGTTCAATACGATTATGTGTTTTGATAAACAAGTAATAAACTAAAACCGATAAAGGGTCTCACGTCCAATCCGATCCATATTGAAAAGGTTATTGAACACTTGAGATCAATAATAATTCATTGAATCGAGTACGTGCCAGGCTAATTCATTAGCGGCACGCTCCCATTATGGTTCATCAAGTACTGCATGCCCGCCATTATTGTTTTCGCTTCTATTCTTGGGATTCCAAGAATATAGTTAATTTATAAGTATGCTATACTTATTGCAACTCCACTCGTATGCTATTGTCACACTCACACAATTATATCAAGTTTGAAACATAAACATACCTAGGAACTCAAATTCATATGTAGATGTTTATATTTATTATTTGAATTGACAGATGATATTACATTTATTTGTAGGCCAACTTGTTTTATTAAGATGTATTATACGATAACACGTTATAAAGTGAATGGAGGAACAATCAGTTCACTTTATGTATGATATTCTTTCATCATTGCTGAGATTTTCTGTAAATAAAGATAAATCACGTCTTCGTTTTTAACGACGACGTACCAGACGCCGTAACTATGACGCCGGCTATAATATGAGGATGTTAGTTAACGACGATGTACATTCTGTGAATGTATGACATTGTTAAATAGTGAAGGCGTATCATATGGAGATATGTCGTATCGTTATAATGACAGTGTACTACTTCGACTTTTTATCGTTGTAGACGCGACATTAGCATAGATGTGTCGTCAATGTATGTATCGTCTCCCTTAGGTGAAAACATGAATAAAATTTACATTTAGAAATTATAAATTAATTAATTTACAAAATTAAGATAAATCTAATATTTATAAAATTGAAAGAAACATAATGTTTTGGAATAAAATTATTACGAAAGTTCTTTATCATAATTGTTAGGTCTCGGAACGCATGCATATTCGGATTCGAGTTGCACATTTGTTTGTACATGAATGGTAGTAATCCTCTGATACATGTTCCTCTAACTCCGCAATTCTCCGAGCCTGGGAAGCTTGATATGCACGAGCTCTTTCTGCACGAATAAAAAAATCATGAATTTTACCCAAACACTTTAAATTTAATAATAAAATCTAATTCAAATAACTTACCACTCTCTTATCTATCGTGTTGAGGGCTGGTAAGCCTCTATAAAATATTTCAATCTCGGCGCCAACACCATCTAACCCAACTTTTCATTTTCCTCGATCATTTTCTCTCATTTTTTTGAAAGAAATTGTACCATTGTTGTGGTTCATATTCAATTTGCAAAGGTCCGACATTTTTTTACCAAAATTTTGGAAATTACCATTATATAATTGTTCGTACGTCAAAGTTATCAAGGTCATAAAGATGGCGTACACGAAGGTTACACTGTTCTTATGAAATAATCTATGAGAATTTCAATTCCCTTAAAAATTTGGATACAATTAGCGGGATAATTTCGCGCCTTGTTAACGACGTCGTAGCTGGGTGAGTACGTCATCCTTGTATAAATCCTAATTTTTTTGATCTTGTATAAATCGTGACCAATCGTGGCCTTCCAGTAGTTCGATTATAGTAAAATTCATATTAAATTATCTACAAGACATATAACGGTTTGGGTTACAACAAATTAGTGTTATTCATTTCGATACTTGATATTCAATATGTTTAGGGCTTAGGATTCATCCACGTGAAATGAACAAGGTTGGTCATAAGATTTGATTCGACATATGCATGCATAGGTGGACCATAATTGTAAAAAAAGACGGATGAAAAATAGTTTTCAACTTGCATTGAAGTCTTAGTATGTATTTTTCATATGCTTAAGGTTTGATTTCTTTATTCCCTCGCGCAAAACATCTGGAAGAAACTCTGAAGTTCTATTAATGCACTAGTAATTCACGATGATCACGAGCCTTCACAACATAATTTGCACTTGGGAGCACAATACCAATATTCGTTTCGGTAGGCCATAACTTTCATCGCACCCTTATATCCTTGAATGTTCTCTGGGCCTTTCCATGAACTTTATTCTCACCCGGTCCTAGAAATATTCCTATGACGTTTTGATACATTCTTCTATATATGTATTATGTTGAGCGCACGTCAGACTTTACGAGTCTTTCCGTAATACAATTCCTAGAATGTGCTTATGTGGGTCTAACACAACGGATCACCATGTTTTCCACCAAACTTCAGACACAGACTTACAGGTGGGTAATGATTTCGTTCTATCGCCCTAAAAACTTAAGCGCTAGAAAGACGTGGTGGCAGATGTCTTGTCTCGACACGTCCGTTATAGCATGCACCATGGTTCGCAATTTATGATCTCTATGTAAGAACCTACGCAAACATTGACAAGAGATTTTCGAGTGCATGTGTGAGGCATTTACAGAGTCCATGCAGATATGATAAGCCATATAGCCTTTTTTCTAAACTCCCCCAAACATTTTCAAACCCGAGAAGTGATTGATAGTCCATATTACAGTAACACACATTATAAATGCATCACTCTTGTATCCATTCTATGTGACAACTCCATGATGTCATAACTGCTTAAGCCCATCAATATGTGAACTGATGAAATTATTCAAGCATTTACTTAGAGATTTCGGTCCGGAAATAAACATCGTCAGGATGTTGTATTCCTTCTTCAAAGACATCCATGGTGGAAATTTTAGCGGGATAACAACTACCGACCATGGACTATAAGATAGCATATTCAACCCAAATAGATAGAACCGTTAGTGGCTAGGGCAAGGTGCACATTCCGGATTTCTTTTGGAAAGTTCGGTAGATCGCATCGAATTACATCCAATTCTTACCGTCTAAGGGATGTGTTAATATATCCTTATAATCCGTTTCCTGCTTGTCGTGCCATCGCACTGACTCATCCATCTCGGATGTTATAAATAACCTTTATTGTTGAGCCATCAATGAGAAGTACCACAACGTCGTCCTCACCACAAATAGATTTTCGACAAGCTCATATCTACTCTCTCCATAAATGCGACATTCTATGTCTTCGAAGTGCTCTCTCTAGTACAAATTGTATTTCACACATGATATTCTGATTGATTCAAATTTTGTTACGCCGCTGTGTAGTTCAATGTGTATACACTATGTTCCAACATTGTATGAGAAATCTCTCCGGCAATGTCGTCACAAGTTGTGTTCGTCATTCTAATCTTCAGCTTGATATAAAAATTCCATAATAGTGTTGATAAAGTTGAGTCAACACTGTTTTCGTACAGCGGGGCTGCAACTCTATCACAAACCGGTTGTATTTTTTTTATAGTTGTTGTAGGGATCGACTCCACGACTTCGACCATATATATCTTCTTCCTCATTTTTTTTCCGACTCGTACATCTCAAGATAGGTCTACATAGTCTATAAACTACTACATATGATCGACGTTTGAACTCGAAAATGACATACTCTGTGAACTAGACTGCAAACTTATTTCCTAATTGCTACTCTTCCCAACTTCTTGGATTTCGCCATAATGGATTCACATTGTAAACGATGTAAAATCCCCACTTTAACTAAATGATTGCAAATGGTGTGCATATTCGTGCATATGAACAGTATAACATTTCACGCACACACTTTTACTGATCCAAACCAAATTTTCTACAATTTTTCCTCACAAAATGGATGAAGCTGACCATTCTCATCATGTTCGCCTCACTCATTCCCTCCGCTCTTATCCATATACGATCCATTTCTTATATACAACAAATTTAATACAATGACGACAATGCATGTATTGTAATACGTATTATAAAAACTGAAACGTATTACATGTACACAAAACATATAATTAAAAATACCTTGTAATTAGAGAATTCTACTAACCTACTCCAGCAAATTCTAATACAATATGAGATTTTTTTGTCACACAAATTTCAATCACTCTATCTCTTCTTACAAAAATCTGTGCCAAAAATTAATCTACGCGCCATACCAACACAACTCTGATATATTATTTGGGTCAACGGTGACGCACCTTCTATGTGTACGTCTTCCTTAAGGTTTACAGACGACATATCCAACAAAGTCCGTCACTGATAGGTTGCATGTTTTTTTATAACAAACAAAAAATCTCATAAATAATTTTGGGTTTATGCCTCTCTAATACCATGTTAACTTTGATAATTTTTTTATTGAATTATTAATGTCGTAGATAATTATAACAAGAGAGCCCCTTATATATGGAATGAACCAAAACAAAATTAGGAAACATAGTAACAACAAAAAAATATTGATAATGGGTAACAAGCTTGAACTATAATAAGAAATACAAGAAATATACATATTTATCGGACAATTAATTTTCTATTGGGTTAATTACACTTTGCACATATTAAAATGACCCGTTTTACACTTTATTACAACTAAAAAAAGTTTACATTAATGTCAGATTGATTATTAATAATTAATTTACTTTTAGTTATTATTATTAATAATCAATAATTAAAATTTGATTTACTTTAAATTTTTATTAAATAATCATTAATAACTATGATAATTATTAAATAATGATAATAAATTTATTTTTTATTAATGAATATTACTAATATAAATTATTTATCATTAATAAGTATTATAATTTGATGAATAATGACATCAATTTGAAATTTTGATGAATGATTGAGGGCAATTTCA
>JAYMTP010008457.1:0-10033 GCA_036897365.1 Geranium brycei
TCTATCTCTTATACTAATAGTCTTACTTTAATAATTAGTGTTGGTTTATCTTTAACCCACATTTAACACTTTTATTTATATTTGGGTTCTTAGAAATTCTCACTTCTGTGAATATTTGTATATTGTCTTTGATAACGGACATGAAATTGACGTTAAATGGTACTCTTAGAACTAGAAGCTTCGCTCTCGTTGGCTCTGACAATTTAGCTGTGAAATTACGTAACCATACCCAGAAAGTTACCTTTCGTTACCATTTAAAGTGCATCAGTTTAGCAAGTGAAATTTTATGTTTTATATATTTTATTATATAAACTGAATAAAATATTATGCGATACTAATTTTTGAAATATTTCTTTCAAATATAATTTTTTTCAAAAAGGGACTCGAGTGTTCTTCCTATGCAACTATTGAACTATATGTGAGGTATATAAAAGTATTTTATAATAATATGGAGGGATTTGTGCTCCCCCGACGACAACGAATTCGTTATTCTCAAAAGGATAGTCTCAATTATTATCGTCGACTAACTTAAGTTGCAAACATAATCCTTTGTTGTAAGATGCAGACTGACTGAGAACTCATTTCAACGACACTAGTTGAGAAGTCATCTCAAGAAAGATGATTAGTTGGAAGTTGCATACTAAAAGTGTTAATTCCTCTTAGGGTTTGTGTTTATTCAATGAGGATTTATAGAGTATAATAATAATAATAATAATAATAATAATAATAATAATAATAATAATAATATTTGTCTAACATGCCCCTGCAATCGGAGTAGGAGGAGGCTGAATGTTCAAATTGGAGTGAAAGTCTTCAATGAGAGTCGTCGGGAGTCCTTTGATGAAGATTTCAATGAACTGGTGCGAAGATGGTATATGGAGTAAACATGACCCGCGGAAACTTTCTCACGAACAAAATGTAAATGTAGTTCAACATGTTCGGAACGTTGATGATGGACGAGAATGAAAGACGTATAGACAGAGCTGGCATTATCACAAAAGACAATAGTGGCGGTGAACAAAGGTCATTGTAACTCAAGGAGAAGGTTATGTAACCAACAAGACTCGACAACGACGTTATCGACACCATGATACTCAACATAGCACTAGAACGTGACACAACATGTTGACGCTTGAAAGATTAAGATATGATATTAGGACCAATAAAGGAACAAAAACCAGAGGTAGAACAATGCGTGACATGACAACCAACCCAATTAGCTTTAGAGCAAGCTATGAGAGAGAAAGTGGAGGAAGGATTGAGATGAAGACCATGAGATAATGTATCATGAATATAACTTAAAAATGCACTCAAAAGCATGAAAATGAGTTTCATGGGGATTATGCATGACAATAGCATATGATGATGATCTTTCTCCTTCTATTCGTGCCACTCATTTTCGTTCTTCTTCCGTCTCTTCTCATACCTCGGGTTCCCCACCACTACATGCCCCATCTCCCCATCTCCCTCTGTCCCACCTCCACTGATACCACCACCCCAACCTTCTTATTCCATGACTACTCGAGGTAAGTATGTTATATTTAAACCCCCATCGCATCCTTCATCTCCATGTCTCTTCCTCCACCCCTACATCTATTCCTCGTTCTCATGCTCAATCTCTTTGTGACCCCAACTGGAAAAATGTCATGGGAGTCGAATTCTCTACTCTTCGTGAAAATGACACTTGAGATTTAGTTTCTTGTCCATTCAATGGCAACCTTGTCAGTTCTAAGTGGATATTAATTCATAAGTTTAACTCTGATGGTTCCCTTGAGTGCTACAAATCTCGTCTTGTTTCTTAAGGATTTACTTAACAACCTGGCGTTGATTACGACGATGCTTTCAGTTCAATAGTCAAACCGGCTACCATACAAACTGTTCTGAGCCTTTCACTTTCTCACTCATGGCCTATCCACCAGCTAGATGTCAAGAATATCTTTCTTAACAATCACCTTAATGGAACTATGTATATGAAACAAACTCCTGATTTTTCTTATCCCCTCCTTCCTAATCATGTATGTCTACTCAAGAAAGTGCTATGGTCTTAAACAATTACAATGAACTTGGCATCACTGTTTTACCTCCCACATGTGTTCCATTAGTTTTGTCAGTAGTAAAACTGATGCATCATTGTTCACCTATTGTCGTGACTCTCACACTTATTTTCTTCTACTCTATATTGATGACAATCTCCTTAGTGCGTCATCCTCTACTATTCTTAAGTTCATTATGCCTATTCTCTGCACTGAATTTGCGATGCCTAACATTGGTCATCTCCATTATTTTCTCGACATTTCTGTCACACGTACTCCTTCAGGTCTCTATCTCTCACAAGAAAAGTTTGCTCACGAGATCCTTGTTTATGCTAACATGGCATCGTGCAACCCTTATCTCACTCCTATTGACACAAGGCTAAATTTTCTACTTTTTTTAGTTCTCGGTCTCTGATCATTCTCTGTAGCGTAGCTTTGCAGGTGCTCTCTAATATCTTACTCTTAACCATCCATACATTTCTTATATTGTTCAACAAATTTGTCTAACAAACACGACGATTCAATCTCGATTGGCTTCATCTTTCGGTATATTCGAACATATATGCATATCCTACTTATTTTTCATCGCGCACATGCTCGAATAGTCTGATTGGCTCAATATCGGTGACTTATTTAACTGTTTAACGCTTCTCTAACACTAGATAGGGTTATCTGGTGAATAAGATGATGACCACATTCACATTAGTTTAATTTATTTTATTATACATAAGTAATTTGAACATCTTATATTAACATTTAGCTTGCTATAGATGGTGAAACAAATATAATTTCTACGCATTGAATTAATGAAATTCAAAATACATTGTAGTAGAATGAAAATAATGTAAAATGCATAATAGTACACTGTAATTTCCCAGCCATATTTATGCACGTATAGGTAACCTTAAAATTTATGAAGATTGTATAGTATATTACTATTGGGTTAATTGAAAAAAAATCTAACCTTATGAATTGTTCTATTTTAAATAATCACCCAGAAGTAATTGTGGTACATGCCTACCCATGTAGTTTTGATACTTTACAAACCCGAATGAATTGTACACTTTTACACATTTGCCTTTACGAAATGTAATTTATGTATTTTTATGTTTGCCTATATCTACACATTTCTAGAGTGTCGATTCCCATCAAACCTATTTCCAACGAGTACCACATCATCTTTAACCATTTTGGTTGGAGAGTTTTCATCAAACAAATTAAATTGATTTCTTCACTAAATACTCCTCCCACAATCTCCACCATAGTCACCCTTATTGATTTCGACTTCTCAAGCTAACACATCCCCAAGTCCTCCTCTATTCACCCCTCCTTGTTGTTGTTACTGAGTTGATCTCAGACCGAGACAAGATCAGACGAGAAGGGAAAGGATTTATTTAGTCGTCGGTTTACTTGGCAACTTAATTGACCTTCACGACGCATAGATGGTGTCCATCAAGTGGAAGAGACAAATCTCCTCACTAAAGAGACCACTCTGACCTAATTAATAAAATCTCCCAACGAAATTGATCACTACATTGAAGATAAATCATAAAATATTTAAAATTTGTAAAATGGAAGTAACAAAAATCTCATTAAAGAAGTTGTCACGTGACAACTAAGGATTTCTCTTTTATATATAGCAATTAAGGATTTTTCTTTTATATAGATATATAGATTATAAATTATTAATAGCGTATTTTAATTTTAGCCTTTAATTTTATTAATTTAATGACTTAAAATAGTTATTAATTTGCATGCTTTTCAGTTGAATAGCGTATTTTAATTTGTCTTATATTAGTAATTTAATAACTTCAAATGATTATTAATTTGCATGCTTTTTAGTTGAATAATGCATTTAACAATGAACACTGAATTATTAATTTAGTTTAATTTTTTTATCATAATAAAATATATACTGAAATTGTTTAGTATATTTTGAGTTTGGGTATGTTACTCATGGTTTTGGAGTTATTAGTTATTATTTTTGTTAATTATCTGAATATGTTATCTAACTCTCTTAATCACTTATTTGATCTTTAAACTTTGGGGCATTGATCGGTTGCAAACATTGTGTTTTGCCACAAATCTTACAACGTTTGTAGTCCATTGGATAAAATAATTAAGGGAAAAGTTCACTTACTTCCCTCGTACTTTACACGATTTTCACTCAACTCCCCCGCAAAATAAAGTCGTTCTGTGAAGTCCCCGTAGTTTACAAATTTTTCACTTAGGTCTGACAATGTTAGTTTCTGATCAAAAAGTCTAAAATGCCTTCAACTAACAATTAAAGTTTCAAAAAATTGCCATTCTCCCTCATTCCTGGTTTTTTCTCTCTTCTCTTTTCAAGCTCAATCTTTTAATATTTTTTCTTTTCTTAATTTGTTATTAATTACATTATTGAAACAAAAATTTGTAAACCAGAATATTCTACACTTCAAAAAGGTCAACAAGATCAAAAACCTAAATTTTGAAATATTACAAACAAATATATTCTATATCATATCACCATCAATATCAATATACAACTATCAAATTCCATAAAAGAAATTGCTCACAAACTATTATTTTAGTTTCTTTCTGTTTCTCTGTTTTCTCAAATTGAATCCATATCAGAACAGATCTAAACATATCACCATCAATATTAATATCAAACTACACGATTTTGTTTTGCCTATACTCAAATTCCATTAAAAATATCTCAGAAACTATTATTTCAATTCCTTTCCATTTCTCCCCTTTCCTTCTCAAATTGAATCAAAATCAAAGCAGACCTAAACACAAAAACGCTCCAAGAACAGTCAATCCAACAAACAAACACCAAAAGCCCGAGAAACCCGAGAACGACCCAGACCGACCCGACCCTTCTCGTCGGAGAAGACAACGACCCGTGGAGTCACGGACAAGGTCGACTTCGAGGGATTGGCGCCGGAGAAGAAAGGGATTTGCCGGAAAGTGACGTATGAGACACCCATAGGCTCGTCGATGATTGAGAGGATGGGTAAGAGGAGGATTTGAATGAGGAAGGTGAGGTGAAGAAGACAGAAGCAATTTTGCCATTTTCACAAAAATTAGAACCCACGTCATGGTCACATGACTAGAAACTAACACCGGCAGACCTAAGTAAAAATTTTGTAAACTACTGGGACTCCACAGAACGACTTTATTTTGCAGGGGAGTTAAGTGAAAATCGTGTAAAGTACGAGGGAGGTAAGTGAACTCTTCCCAATAATTAATGGTCAGATTTAATGTTGAATCATCAATGACATACTAACGTAAATATAATTTAATCGTAAATTTCTTTTGGTCATTTTATACCATTATAGAGGTATAAACGTATTTTTATACCCCTATTTATTTTGAATGTTATTTTTTTACTTGAATATCTTATTTCAAAATTTTTTTAATTGGTTGAATATCTTTATTATCGGGTCGCGATGGTTTGATCGATTCACTTGCAAACCGTTTTATCGGTTCTGAATATATTTCATATGATATGTTTCATCTGTTATGTTTCATCTGATATGTTTCATCTGTTATGTTCCATGTAATATGTTTCAATTCCATGTCATCAAATCCGTTCGGTCTAAACAGTTCAGTTGGTGTTGTTTCATCGAATATATATATTCTATCGAATATGTTTCTTCGAATTGATTTTGCATAACATCACTTTTTGTTGGTTTCACCGGTTATCTTGTTGATTTAGTTCACATGGCAAGTGCACATGAACAAAACAAAATCCAAATAAATATCAAAAGCAACCAAACGAGGAAAACGTAGTAAGTGAAACAATGGAAACAAAGCATGGAAATTAAAACTAAACTCATGGCAAGTGCTTTTATCTATGCACAAATTATTTTTAAAAAAAAACCTATGCACAAATTGGTTGAGAATAAGAAAAACAAGTCATTCATCATAATGTCTTTACTTTTGGGCCATTACTGCCGTTATATCGTTAGATTCAATTTGTTTCATCGTTTTGCCCTTGCAAGCTGACACACGAAAATTGAGTCAAAGCCCAAGTGAACGGAGCCAGAGATGAACGGAGCCGGTGATGCGGAAAATTAATAAAACCTAATCCGATGCGATGCGAAAAATTAATAAAACCTAGTCCGAGAACTCTATGTGATCGGATTCAAATCCAATTTAACACCTAAAATTTGTGTAACCTGTCAGTATTTAATCAAATATATGCTAAATTGAAATTCCATGCCCAGATATTCAAAAAATCGATCAAAAATTGGGGAATATGTGAAAATAAACAATATTACACAACAATCCAGTGGAAAGCACCAAAGGTAAGAACAAATCGGTGCATCGACGTAGATCCGCATATGCATCGATCTGCATCGTCGTAGATCCGCCTCTTCGCCGTCAGCAGCCTCGTCGTCGTCGTATGTAGCCGGTGCAGGAGTCGTCGCCTGGAGGGTCGATCCGTCAGGATTGAATAGCGGAGCTGAAGCGACGATGCGAATCCTCACCGTCGTCGTGTCTGGAGCCGCCGCCGGAGCCGTCACTTGAACGGTCGATCCATCTGTATTGAATCGCGGAGCTGGAGCGGCGATGCGAATCCTCACTGCTGCCGTCGTCTAGAGCCGGAGTCGCCGTCGTCTTGAGTAGGAGCCGAGAGGTCGCTCTGCCTGGATGAGAAGTGGCGCTGCAATTCTTTTTGGGGGACGAAGCAAAATGAGTTTAGGTTTAGGTAATATATATATATATAGATAGAAGGACCACAATACTCTTTTTATATTTTTTCTAATTATTTCATCTATTATTAATCACATCCGTTGATGAAACTAATCCGATGGAAGGACCACAATACCCTTTTTATATTTTTTCAAATTGTTTCATCTATTCTTAATCACAACCGTTGATAAAACTAATCCGATGGATATTAGCCGTTCTAAGATTTGTAGCAGATACATGGTTTGTATCCGATCTCATCCCTAAACTTTGTTCAAAATCAATGCATAAAAAATTGTAAGACGCTAGTCAGACAAAGAGGACTTATTTAGACTAGTTAAATATTAGTCGTTAATTAATTAAAAAATATTTCGGAATTAAGAATTAAATTATTAGTCAGAGACTAATTAAAGAAAAATCGAAACAAGTAAGGAGATTTTTAGAATACTGTTCAAAACTCAAAGTTTCCATCTAATTCATTTAATATGGTTGGCTTAGTGATCAAAGTTTTTTTTTATAATGGACCTGAATTTGTTTAGATCAAGCCTCAGCAATAAGTACAAATTCGAGAGTTGGCGGAAATATACCATTCTCGAAAATACGCCCAAACGAGCCAAAGATGCCATAACGAGGCAGGTGGGGTTAAATTAAAAGTACAGTTTTATCATTGTTTATAATAATGGAAAATTTTCGTTTATAAAAAATCTAATTAAAAAAATTGTAATATCTTCATAAAGTGATATGATATTGGTTCATAATATAAGATATCGCAAAAGGGTAATTTAGTCATTAAACAGAAGAAACGGACGCGGTTTTGAGAGAAATACATGACATAACATAGCGCTGAACTGATTGTTAGGTTGGTGTGGGCCCAAATGAGTTAGCTGGCAGTTTATTGGGCCCCACCTCATAACACTCACGTGCCAGCTCTGTACATTACATTGCAATGAGGACAATCGTTCTTCTAAATTAATTACAATCCATATCTAACAAAAAATAATATTTAAAACAATATCTCGCATCATGTTAATGAGAATTATATAATGACCGATAAATCAACATATTTTAAAAATCAATTAAATATCAATTTAAACACAAATTTACAATACAATACTCATTATATCATAATAATGATAAATTTATGGCAAAAATAAATAACTTTTTAAAACAGTCAGCTATGCATGCCAGCTTTTTTGCTTACGAAGATATGGAAATGGTGTGAATGTGGCATTGGATTTGGTAGAAACTAGTGGTGGTTCTTAAATAAAAAATATAAATGAGTTATGAACTATTGATTATTTGAAGAAGTAGAAATTAAGTTTCAATTCTTCACCGATAAATTAATAAACTTATATGACATTGTCTTTTGGTCTCATTACCCATCTACTATTTATCTTCTTTGTTTATTTCTACTTAAATAATATCATTTATTTATATTTTAATTTATTTGTCACAACGTAATTTAAATGGGAGACTTCAACGGGAGACGATGAAATTTGAATTCGGGAAGAAATTGCGTAAAGTCACGATAAACGTTACATTTTTTGCATAAAATTGCGGTATTTTTTCGCATAAAATCATGGTTAATTTTATTTCTAGAGCACATCGTTAGATCTCAGCCGATAGTTTTATTTTTATTATTAATTATGAAATGACAAAAATGCCCCTCTGAATTTTTCGTTAAATATTATTGGTCCGCAGGAGCAGAGAAGCCTCTCCGCCAGCGTGAGTTCTGACGCCATCACCTTCGGCTCCTGCGAGAAGTTAGTCGGAAAAATAGAGAAAAGAGATCAAATGACAACTTAAAATTTTTAAAGAATTTGAAAAAGTATTTTAGTTATTTCATAATTGATAAATAAAACTAATGGAGATCTGCGCTAAAAATAAAATTAACCGTAATTTTTGGTAAAAGCTATATAGTTTATCACGACTTACACAATTTTTCCTTTTGAATTTAACACCGTGAATAAATGAAATCAAATCATGGTCCGGATTGAGCAATTAATAAAGATACACTATCAGTTTTTTCATTACCGACGACGTACGTAGGTATGTGCGCCGTTACAAAATTAATTTGTAACGGCGTACATTTGTATGTGCGTCAATACAAAATTGTTGACCATTGATCAAAACCTTACCGTTAGACGTAAACGGTCGGAAATCGGGCCGTTGTTGTTACCGTTAGTTTGTAACGGCATACAGCAAAATGTGCGCCGTTACAAACTATTTTGTAACGGCGCACATACCAACATACGCCGTTACAAATGGTCAAAAATCTTAACCAACCCATGGTCAAGATTTTTGACTTTTGCTTTACTTCGGTTGTTTCGTTCACTTTTCATATACCAATTGCAGACCGAACCTGACTATAATCATTTTAAACAACTTAAAAATCATGTACGTTAATGAAAAAATAAAATCGGTGTACCATGTCCTAAAAAAAAGTCTCTAGTGGGAGTTTGACCGTTACTTACGGAGGTAATCACGGTTGACCGGTTTGGATCGAGGTTCAAACATTCTCGGAATTGAGCGAAATTTTGGCACATAAAGTAGCAATCCATTGCGCTCCTATCTGTACGGTCGGATTAAAACTTGATTTTCAACATAAACTAATCATTCACGATCGGACCGACAATATTAAAATAATAATTTAGGGTTATGGTTTGTAACGATGCACGTTAACTGTGTGCCGTTACAAATTTATTTGCGACGGCGCACATGTAACTGTGCGTCGTTACAAAAGTGGTGCCAAACGAAATTTTCGTGAAAAATCAAATTTTGCGGAAAATTAAACTTCCCGCGAACTTTATATGTAACGGCGCACATATAACGTACGCCGCCACAAATAAATTTGTAACAGCGTACACAGTTATGTGCGCTGTTACAAAACCCAATTATATAAAACACCGAAACCGTCTTCTTCCTTCCTCTCTCCCTCTCTTTTCTCTCTGGTTCTCTCTCAGCCCTCTCTGCCTCTCCGTCGCCGGCCGTCGCTCTCCGTCGTCGTCCCCGTCGCCGAAATTCACATCTTTGCCTCCTCCGATTAGATTAAAATATCCCTCTTTTGTATTTTTTTTCATATTCAAATCTGCATGTTAGTTTTAGGATTTGTATAATATTTGTTGAAAATATTTAGATGTTAACATGCATGAGATGAATATGTGAATTTTAGGTTTCACATGAATTTGTTAGTTTTAGGTTTCATATGAATTTTTTGAGATTTAGATACAAGCATTAGATCAATTTAAATTATGAAAATTGTATGATATTTGTTGAAAATATTTAGTTTAATATTTGTTGAATTTAAGAAATTATTTGTT
>JAYMTP010008458.1:0-10031 GCA_036897365.1 Geranium brycei
AACCCTCGGGAGATGTCGAACTCCCCCTATCGAGGTAAACTTCAAGGTTTAAAACGACAATTGTTGTATAATTGTATTTCTCGAGGGCGAGAAAGTCTTTAGTGTGGGGGTGTTTATGAGGTCACATCACGTCTATATTTCGGTTAATATTTCTCATGCTAATTGATGCTTTTACCCTCGATAATGTATTTTATTGATCTTTTGTGCCATATATCTCTTCACGGGTACTTGGAGTGGTGTGCGTGCATGTATCGGTAAATTGGGGCTAATAAAGGCTAAAGAGAGCAATGTGGAGGTGGTCACGAGCTTGGTCACGGCCCGCGACAAAGGACCGTGACAACTACAATGGTTGTTGCAATTGGAGCAGGCTACGGGACATGGTCACGGGATCGGTTACGGTTTGTGACAGATAACCGTGACCATCCCACTTCACCTACCTTTTACCCAAACTATGGGATGTGGTTACGGGATTGGTCACGGCCCGTGACGATGCCTGTGACACTCCCACTTCACGAACCTTTTGACCCAAGCTACGGGACGTGGTCACGAGCCTCGCCACGGCTTGTGACGGAGCCCGTGCCGACTGCGATCTGACTATATTTATATTCAGCTCTCGCGACATAAAGGGGGCATCTATTATATTCCAACCTAGCCATCACGCAAGAGCCGTCAGAGAGACAGAGAGCATAACGGATACATCATCCTAAGGCGAGATCGAAGACTTCGAGAGGAGGTTCATGATGATTAAATGTATAAAAATCTATACTTGCTCTATCACCCGTGATTCGTTCTACTGAATAGTTCTCTGTGCATGCTGATTCTCATTTAATTACTCAACATTGCACATACATTTTATAAATCATTATTTTATTTATAGAGCGGGAATTATATTGAATTAACCTTCATTGGTTCCCGTGGTTTCGACCATGTGCTTACCAAGTTTATTATTACTTGTAACGACCGCGTGCATTTGCGCGTAATCGTGTGCATCTGAACTACTGTCTACGGGCCCAACACTAACAAGTCAGTTAGCCTCGGGTTTTTCAAGTCTCGACAATTTTCGGAGGTGTTTGGTGTGTTTTGTTTTTGTGTTGTTTAGTGTTATCATAAAAGAAAAAAAGAGTTACCTTGATGTGAATTAAGATCAACCATAACTAATTAGGTAAAATATCATTTCTTACATTGTGAGTCAACTTAAATTACATTGTTCTTAAATTTAAAAGTTAATTCAAACTTATGATTTGAGCCAATAATATATGTTTTTTTTTCAAAAGAAGTAAATTTTGAGGCATTGGGAATTGAGATTTAAGATTTTCATTTAAAAATACCGTTGCCACAAAAAAGTTGTTGCACAGTTTTACACTTTTGTGAGTGAACATTGTTTACTTTGATGGTTAAATTTTCTTTTTATATAATTGTTCTTCTAAAATGTATCACATTAATGAAGTGCATCACCCTCTTGGAGAATGTATCACATTAATGTCATTTTCTCTTCAAATATAGATGATTTTATCCTGAAATACTCTAAATCCAAACAATGAAGAATTTAGAGAAATTATACTTCACTATGCATCATTTTCAAATCAATATCTTGTATTACATGATATAACAATTCACTATTTTTTATATAACCATCTTTAATGCCTTTCGAGCATATACGACTTAGACTTTGTGGCCGTAATCTATCAATTTATAATATTTTAGATGAGCGATTTATTAATTTTTACTGTCATAATCGACTATCGTCAGAAAATTAACAAAAATACAAAGACAGTTTCACTATCTTCACAAAATTAGAAGTCAAATACATTACCTTTCACTTCTAATGGATACTAATGTCGATTATTATAAATGATTATATTCTTTAGTACATGTTATGGAATTGAAAATCACAAATATTATAGAAAACAAAACAGTTCTACATAATTCTATTTCTATCTTGAAAGTGTAAAAAAAATACTAATTTCCACTCCTCGAAAATTGGTTCGGCCCACAAATTTTGAAATAAGCCTTTGGAATTCAAGTGGCGATCCACAGGTTGTGAGAGCTAAACCCAATTAGGTAATAATAGGATTAGTTGGCTTCTTTTAACTTGAAGCGCTCTGTTTTAGCCTCCTCAGACATTCCCAATCAATCATTTACTTACCCATTTTCAACTCATTGCGTTTGTATGTGTGAACATAATCTGTATTACACGATTCACGAAGTTAAAAAAAACTCCATTAATTAATTATTATTTAATTATGGGACGACAGACACTTTTTTAAAAATAGAAAACAATAATTGGAAAATAATAAATGAATAAAGAAGGTCAAAGTCAAACTAACTCAACTTGAAGCATAGACATTTCTTTATCTCTCTTTATTGCTTCCTCTTCACTTTCCTCATCTCATTCCATTGTCCTATTCTCTTCTCTGCTCTGCTCTGTTCTGAATCAACACACACAGACTCATTTTCTCCACAAGGACAAGTACATGATGAACAATTCTTCAAGCTTTGCCATGGAAATGCAGCTCCAGAACTGCTTCTTCAACCCCGCCTGGGACCACCCGCTCGACCACAGCGATCCCTTCGAGTCCGGCCTCAGCTCCATCGTCTCCTCTCCGGCGGCCTCCAATGCCGGCGGCGAGGGCGTCATGCTCAAGGAGCTCATCGGCAGGCTCGGCAGCATCTGCAACTCCGGCGAGATCTCGCCGGGATCTTACATCGGCGGCGCCATGAACAGCACCAACACTTCCCGCTACAGCACGCCGCTCAATTCACCTCCCAACCTCAACCTCTCCACGAGGCCTCAATTGCCCTCTCACCCAACCCTAGCGGCCGATCCGGGGTTCGCCGAGAGGGCCGCCAGGTACTCCTCCTTCGCCGGAGCCGCGGTTCTCGCTCCCGCCGGATCGAAGGCGATCTCGCCGGGAAACGCTGAGGTCGGAGACTCCAGGGAGGGATCGTCGGTGTCGGAGCAGATCCCGGCGGGTAGGAAGAGAAAATCCACCGCCAAAGCAAAATCAGCCGCCAAAGACACAAAGGTAAACAAATTATTCTCTCAATTATAAATTCTGAATCCTCAATTTTGCTTAGAATTCAGTGAAATTGATTTGGAGTCCAAATTCAGGTTGCATCGGAGAAGGAGGAATCGAAGGCTAAGAAGAGCAAGCTAGAGGGGAAGGCTAAGGAAGAAGCAACAGAGAATGACAAGAATTCAAAGCTGCCGGAGGCGCCCAAGGACTATATACATGTGAGGGCAAGGAGGGGTCAGGCCACTGACAGCCATAGTCTTGCTGAAAGGGTATGGATTGGATTTGGAACTATATTTGTATCTATTTCTGGTCATGGATTTTCACTGACACATGCTATGTCACATTCGTCCACAGGTTCGCAGAGAGAAGATCAGTGAGAGGATGAAATTCTTGCAAGATCTGGTCCCTGGCTGCAATAAGGTGATTGGGAAATGCACAATTTGTTGTATAATTGTTATGTCAGTGTTTTTAGGTGGATCGGACTTTGACATAGGTGTATTTCTGTTGCAGGTAACGGGAAAAGCAGTGATGCTTGATGAAATCATAACTTATGTGCAGTCTTTGCAACGCCAAGTTGAGGTAAGAAAAATGAATCTTGACTCGATTTGGTAACTTTTATTATATATCTATTCATGGTTCGTAGTCTAAATTTTTGTGTTGGATGGTGTTTTGTGGCAGTTTCTGTCAATGAAATTGTCAACTGTGAATCCAAGAATGGATTTTAACCAGGAAGCTCTTCTCTCAAAAGAGGTAATTTGACAAAAGAGTCAATAGCTTTTGTTGTATGACTTTTGTATTCATTTACTGATTTTGTTGCTTTCAATGCATGACTTGCAGATCCATCAATCTCGCGGGTCATTTCCACAAGGCATCTATCAATTGGAGTCCTCAACGTCGGCGTTCCCATATGGGTACCACCCTCAGCAGGTAGCTTGCATTTCTAACGGAACGGGGATGCCATTACCTTCCATGGATGGATTTGGAGAAGGGACCGCTCCTCCTCAGGTAGCTAAACATCACAATCAATTCGAATGTTGTTAATTCTTAATTGTCTCTGGTGAAATCTTAATTCTGAGTAAAATTCTGTGTTTTCAGGTCTCGGGGTTCTGGGAGGATGATCTCCAAAGCTTAGTTCAGATGGGTTTTGGCCCAAACCAGCCGCACAACTTTCATGGTGAGCAAATGTTTCATTCATTCTGGTCCCCAAAAACAGCGATATAGCATTTTATGTCTGCTTTAAGTTTTAACCGACGATTTGGTTGATTACAGGCTTGATGGCTGCAGGTCAGATGAAGGTTGAGCAATGATCACAACCAACCAATAATTATTAATCAACAATACATATTCCGAGGCCGCCGGAGTTACCAGAGAGGAGCCTTTTGTACATACCCATCAATTCCAACTCGATCGAATCATTTTCCTTCCATAGCTTGGAGAAAAAGGAACACCTTTTTTTCTTCAATTTTTGGAACCATTTATGCAACTTATTCTTTGGAGTGTTCTTGCAACAACTCCACATTGTAAAATCTTAGAACTAATTTGCACCAAAATTCCTACCAATACCACATGGAAGATGTGATATAATGTAATATAGAGCATATCTGTAAGACCTTTTTTTGTTGGGAAAGGCTAGGGATGGTAAAAGAGAATAATTTTTCATGTAATAGCCTTTTTTCCAACTTCTCAACATTTGTGTATCTATCAATTCATAAATATTATTTCTCTCTAATAGAGTTATTGAATAAACGTTATTTGATCAACGTTTGCATTTATCGTAGATATTTTGTTAATAATCTGAACGAATTATAACTAGATAAACAGATTTTCTTGTCGTTCATATATTCTGATCGAGATTGAAAGAAAAAAGCGAAATCTTTTAATGGATTACACAATATTAATGCAGGGAAAGTCTATTTCAATCCCAATTGGTTGTATGATTCCTAAATCTTTTCTTTTCATTTTCCAATCTTTCATAGCAACCAAACAGAGAAACAGTTATAAGATGGTGAATGTGATATAGCCATCAATTGCTTTCAAAATTGGCTGGATTTTTATTATTGTTATGGACCCACAATAGCAACAAAATGATGTGTTAAAATCGCGTAAGTTGTGGGAAAAATTATATATATTGATTACTTGTAACCAGCTGTTTAGTGGGGACTGACTTTGATTATTAGCAACTTTTCTTCCACTTTTACTGTGTCAGCTGGAATCCAAAGTCTCTCTTCTTTTCTTTGTTAAATTAAAGTCTTCTTTATCAATTTAAAAGTTGAAACCAATTTTTAGAATTTAAGCAATGCTTAGGAGTGGTTCTTGAAAAGACTAATAGTAGGTTGGCAGTTGTGAGTTGGCTGAGGAATCATAGAACTTTCTACTTTGGAAATTTATGAGATGAAAAGGAACAATCAATCTGTATAATGGATAAGTGAGGGAATGTAAAGTAGTGGAGTTCAGATACCCTCTGCAGATTACACTGACTACACTACTTGCCTCAAATAATTTATATACACTTTTTAAAATATTTTCTCTCTTCTTTATGTGATATTTTTATTTTTGAATAATTACATCATTTTTTTTATTCGGCCAAAAAAAATTATGACATACTCTTTAAAGGTGTGTGTCTCAAACCGCTAGATTATTCCCTTGAAAATTTCTTCTATAATATTAGAAAGCAACAAATAGGAAATTAAATCCAATTTCTAAATATCTGAATTTTCAAGAGATAAAATATTTATTTGATTTCAGACTCAAATCCATATCTAATATTTGATTAAAAATATAGAAGTTTTATCTTTCAGCAGTAAAAACAAGTGTTGTAACCCATTAGTCACTGATTAATCATCTATAATTTTCTACTAATCCCTAATTAGTCCCTAAAATGGACTCTCCAACTAACTATGGCATAACAATTTTTCCAACACTTACAAAAACTTTAGAATGTATACTTTTATTCAACTTTGAATTAATATGAAAAAATGTATTATAATAAGTCACTAACAAAGTTAAAACAACAATGATAATTTTTTGATAACAAAACAACAATGATAATTTTTTGAAAATAAAACAACAATGTTATTCAATATGAAATTTTGTCAAATTAAAATGATCTATTCAATTTATAAAATTAATACCCATATTGTATTGACCAAATTAAAATTATTTACTTTTCTATCTTGAAAATTGTCTCTCTATCATTTTAATTAAAAAGTCTTATTAGCTGATAAGGAAAACACATATTGATCATCTTGGGGTATTCATTTATTCAAGTTACATATTATAAGTATGGAGTAAGTAATTAAAAATGGGTTATTGTTTGTTGAGCAAGGCTGTCACAAACACACAGTTTCTATAATGTGCAAAAGCATCTTTTAACGTAATCTTTGGCCTTTATGTCTCTTTCTTCTATCATCTCCTCAACTACAATTAACTTTCCTTCTATCTCCTTATTTGGTTTTTATGGAAAACACTCTCTGCACTTCTGCTATCTTGTTTCACCTTTTGTGGTTATCTCTCCCCCAACTGTGACACTTGTCACCAATTTCAATTTCAATCTCTGGACATGTTTGGTTTCTCTCACGGAATTTAAAAGATTCCTTTCTAATCATGGCCATCAGATCAAGGTCTAGGGATATGCTATTTTCTAATTTAGTTTTATGGTAATTAAATATCATTTTCCTATTACTACTTTAGCCATTCAACTGCTTTTTCTGTTACAGCAATGTAATTGTGTTGATATTATACTGAGATTCGAAGTCTCTCTCAACGCCACAAGTTTAAATGTTTGACCAACTAGACAAACAATCTTTAATAATGTAAAACGTCGAAAGATGTACAACTTTGCCGCGACGTGGTAAATGAGTTGAGTGAGATGCCTGGTCGAGATCAATATCGATTTGAATTTTATAGTTCAGTTTTCTTGTTAGTCAAGATGAGTACTATCTTTTAATGAGACGTAATGTTCGAATCTCAGTGAGTCAGAACAATGTGTGGAGTCGTGGAGAAATGACCTAGTTACAAGTTGACCTAAATGAAGACTATGAAATCCAATAGTCAAATATCATTGAGTAATCTTTTTGAGAGCATGTGCAATAGAGGGGTTAGGTCAGAGGTTAACCCAAGTTAAGGTTATGGTAATATTTATTGCATTCATTTATGGTTGTGCACGTCGATAAAATAAGTTACTTTCTTCTTTTCAACCGTAAACCAAAACATGTTCCATAATTCGATATACATATATTGCAATTGAGCTTATAAAGCGGGTTGTATCAATTTATGATTAAAATATAGGGAAAACTGCAAAAGTTTGTCCTATTATATGACACTTTTGTAAAAGAGTGTTGTGTATACTTTTCTTTTGCAAATGTGTATCTTTATAAAAATGACGAAATTGCTCCTGAAGTTAAGACTTTTAAAATAATTTTAACTTAAACTTCGTATAACTAAAAAATTTGATCATACCAATTTTAGTTAAAAGATAAACACAGAAAAACTTTTAAAATATTTATTTTTAAGTTTTTTTCAGCTTTATGGGTAATTTCGTCATTCATTGAAAAATACACACATGTTATTTTAGACCATATGCAATGTTATTTATGGGAAAAATAGCAAAAACATGTTTTATACTTTTGCAAGAGGGTGTTGTGCACTTTGTTAATTGCAAGAAGGTGATCTGAACTTTGATTTTTTGTGCAAAATATATGTAAATGGCAAAATTGCCCGTAACATTAAGACTTTCATGTAAACGTTGAAATTTTTCCAAAAGGCTTGGCCGATCATCCAATCAGATTTCATAGATTTTTTGCTAGAATTCCACATATCAGGTCAGATTAGGAGAGGGATTAATGTTGCATTCTTGTGCCTGATACCGAAAAATGAGTCTCCTCAAGACTTCAGCGATTTTCGTCTTATAAGTCTGGTGACAGCTTCTTACAAAATCTTAGCCAAGTTATTGTCTCGCAGACTCAAGAAGGTTCTTCACCTTCTTGTCAGTGACGCTCAATCCACATTTATCAAAGGCAGACAGATTTTGGATGGCGTATTAATTGCTAGTGAGCTCCTTGATTTGATCAAGTCCCGCCGCAGGAATGCAGTTGTAATCAAATTAGACTTCGAGAAAGCCTTTGACGAGGTCGACTGGGGATATTTGTTTGGTGTCCTAAAGCACATGAACATTGGTGACCGATGGATCAACTGGATTCAAAATTGCCTTAGAGCGAACACTTCAGTATTGGTCAATGGTTCCCGGACGGGAGAATTTCTGGTATCCCAGGGGGTTAGACAGGGTTGCCCGTTATCACCTTTCTTGTTTATTCTGGCCACAGAAGGACTACATTTATTAATTGAAAAGGGGCTCTGGAGACGGGACTTTGCAGAGGTAACTATTCAGGATGGATTGGTGGTCTCACACCTTCAGTTCGCCGATGATATCATCCTATTCTTATCAAGCTTAGTTGAGGGCCTTTTGCGGATGAAGATGCTACTCACCGGCTTTGAGACCATATTAGGCCTCTGGATTAATTACCGGAAGTTAGTGCTGGTTGGTATTGGCACCAGCACCGATACCACATCAGTTCTAGCCGAAACCTTTGGATGCGCAGCAGGGGAATTGCCCATCCCTTATTTGGGCTTCAAACTTAGAGCTAGCCCTACAAGAATTAGCTCATGGTCGGATATCATAGTCTCACATGAGAAGAGGTTGTCACTATGGCAAGCCAAATTCCTGAGCCTTGGAGGTCGAGTCACTCTCATCAAAACCACTCTCACCTCACTTCCACTATACTTTGTGTCTCTATTTAAAGCTCTCGTGGCAGTCATCAATTCTTTGGAGGAAATACAAAGGAATTTTCTTTGGGCAGCTACGGAGGAAAGATGGCCTATGCCAAAGCTTAGATGGAGTATTGTTTGTTTGCCCAAGGAAAACGGGGGTTTGGGGATTAGACGGTTGAGCTCTCTGAACCAAGCTCTATTGGCAAAGTGGTGGTGGTGGTTTACTGTAGAACAAGACTCCTTGTGGAAAAGAGTGATATGTGCCAAATATGGGTGGAATGTTAGAGAATGGGACCTCGGGCGTAGGGAAAACACCTCCTCATCCCTACTCCTCAAACATATTTGCTCCCTTTCTGGTGATGAGAGGTTCAAGAACCTTTTTGGTGTTGCTGGTCTTCGTTGGAAACTGGGATCTGAAGAAAGGATTCTATTCTGGGAGGAACCTTGGGCGTCTCATCTCCCTCTGGCAACGTTTTAACCCCGATTGTTTGCTCGGGCATCCTGTACTCAAGACACAGTATGCTCATTCTAGTCAAATAGCGCATGGTTGGTTACTTATGGGGGAGATTGGGACCGAGGCTAGAGGGCGATGCTCAGTCACTGAGTGGGCTACTCTCAGATCTCAGGCCAGATCCGTAATAATCTGATTGCTTAGTATGGACCAGGGATTCAGATGGCTTTACGGTTCGTAAGAGCTACGAGGCTATCGCAGATGGCTCAACCGACCCTACACCTTGGGTAGAGGCACTGTGGTGCAGCAGAGTCCCCCCAAAAAATGCAGTGCTTTGCTTGGCTCGCTATTCATAAGGCAATACCAACCCGCTACTTCCTCGAGGACCGAGGGGTCTCCATTTCGATGGTTGATTGTCTTTGTCCCTTTTGCAAAAAAGCCTTTGAGGACTCGGGTCATCTGTTACTCTACTGTCGATGGGCTAGACTTATCTGGAATGCTATCTTCAGATGGTGGGGTATTCGGGTAACGTTGTCTGCGTTAGTGTCTCAGCTCTAAGAAACTTGGCCTCATTTAATCCCTTCTAGGAGACATCGAGCTTTGTGGATTCCAATTTTCAGTATCTCTATCTGGTACATTTGGCTGGCTAGAAACGCCCTCATTTTTGAAGAAGTCGCGGCTTCTTCGTCAGTAACCTTTCTCAAGATTAAACATCTAAACTTATCAATTCATCTTGCATTTAGCCTGGATAAGAGAAGATTTCAACAAACAGTCCAAGCCTGGAATCGTTCTCCACT
>JAYMTP010008459.1:0-10031 GCA_036897365.1 Geranium brycei
TGGACCGAAAATCGAACCAAAAAATCAAGAATGAGAACCAACCATTCAGTTTTGATTTGGTTATGGTTCTCAAAATTAAGAACTATCAATTGACTGATAAAAATAAACCAGTTTGAATCGACGCGTAAACTGAAAATTGAAGGTAGTCAATATGTTATTTATCTTTTTTTTATAAACTTTAAATTTTAATTGGATTGCCATAATTAAACCTTGAGATTCGGTTCTTCACTAGTAAATTTTGTGATTACAAATTTAGACTCTTTGCCTATCAATCGAGAACAAAATCGTCAAGTTTGACTCATAAATTGACTACACTAAAAATTAAGAATCAACCGATTTTAATAGCATTGAGAAATCGAGCTAGAAAAAATTGGGTTCATAACTTAATCGGTCCTCACATCATGGTTTCGAGTATAGTTCCCATAAATTAAGAATTGGAGGGTCCGATCAGATTTCGAAACCGTGTCCACCCTTACATGTAGGGATGCTCATTTTGGCCCAAAAACGGATCTAAAGCGAGAACCAAGCCAAATCGAGACAAAAAAATTGAGAATTGTGATAATGGTTCTATTTCAGTTATACTTTTTTTTTAAAAATCATCAAGTCTTGGTTCATATTTAATTGTTATAAACCAAAACTGCAATAATACGAAGAATAATTGAATCGATCGATTTGTGTATTTTTAATATTTGGGGAATTTAACTTTCGTCTGTATTGTAAATTTTCATTTCAAATGTATGTTTATAACTATATTTTTTAATTTAATATTACATATAATTAGTATGAAAGTAGCCTTTTAAAGCCTAATTCGGTATAGGATGGCAAAAACATCTGAATCCGATAGATACTCGATGTCCCCAGCCCAATTGAAATGAAGACCTATATTTATTCCAACCCATACTTTATACTTCCTTTTATTATAAATAGTATAATATTTATTAAAAATATGAAACCTAACCTCCAAAAAAAAATACCTAATTGTTTATTTAAAGTAACATATTTATTAAAAATAATTAACTTAGAAAATAGAAATGTTGGTTTTTATTTTTAAAATTAGTTATTCATTTAGTTTCGTGTCGGATATTGAGTATAAGAAAACATTTGTACCCATCAGGTATTTGAGCGGGTTGGTACAAGGAAAAACGAGCGGGCTAGTGAATAGGTAGGATACTCGGGTATGTGAGCGGGTATGGTAATATTTGACCATTACTCGATCCATCGTCATTTTCAATGCAACTCATAAATCGAGGCTAAAATAAAGACTCGAGTCCAAATGATTCGGTCCGGTTAGCAGGTGGCCATGCTCAGTCATAACCGACCCATCAATTGACTTCGGTTTACAATAGGTTCTCCAGAATCTGAAACCGTATAGACCGGATCGGTCCGGTTATGAAACCATGAACAACCTGGATACTATCATCCAATCAAAACCTATATTGAATTCTATTTTTCATTTTTTTTAAATAAGCAACAAAATTAGACAAGAAAAATAAAAAATAAAAAATAAAAATGAAGAATAGAAACAGAGAAAAATAGGAGAGAGCGAGACTCTGAAAAAAAACAGTCTCTCAGATCCATATCTTTCTTCTTCCTCTGGTTTCTCTCCCAGATCTCTCCGGCGAGCTCTGTTCCGATCGCGCTCCAATCGATTCCGGTTCGTCCATTTCCGATTCCAAATCCGCTCCTGATCGATCCAGTTTCGATTCTTTTTCTTCATAATCGGATCTCTCCTTGATACGGCGAAGCGGTCGCAATCATGAATCCATTCTCGTCCGGAACGCGCCTGAGGTGAGTAACGAATCGCGTCCTTGTGATTTTCAGATCAAGCGCTTGGAATTTTGATGTTATTGGATTCATGGACCTTGTCACTTCAATTTCGGATCGTTTTGGGTACTGTGATTGGAAATTTGAGCGAATTGGTGGTGGTTGGAGTGTAATTAGTTAGATTTTGCATGTTGATTTCGGTTCCGGATTGGTAACGATTGATTAGCATTGGTTTTGCTGGTTTGAGCTTGCAATAGAGGTTTGGCACTTGGTAGTGGTGTGTGTTAGGCGCAGTTGCTGAAGCAAAAAGCTATTTGATTGAATATGTTTTTTCTAAGTGGTTTGTTTATAGTTTACGGGATGAGAGACATGATTGTGGAGTTAGCTGAATGTTGCATTAATGTATGCAATCCCCATCAGTGCAATTTCGTAATTTTTCGGTTAAAAGTGAAGTAATTGATTGAATGCAGAAATGTAGAGAAGGCGATGCCCTGAATGAAAGGTTTATGGATTATGCACTAGTTAAGTTTACAAATGCCAATGATGGAAAACAGGGTTCTTCTTGCATTTGTCATGTGTAACACATAAAGCCGATTGTAAAATTTGTAAAATTCAGGATTAAAGCTGGTATATAATTATATTTTGTAGATTCATTCCTCTAATTAATGTATAAGTTCACTGTGTCCTCTGCCAGCTAAAGAGGTCCTATAGGACATATTCTTCATCATATAACTCGAGGCTGCGATTATAAACATACGCCGAGGTGGCAAAGAATTTTTGTTACCGTATGTAGACTACTAGGTCCTGATAATAGAATAACGTGGGGCTGTGTTTTACCAAGAAAGAAAACCAATTTACATTATCAACATAACCCGCCACCCCTGCTGACCATTTACAGATTCAAAGTTTCTAAATATCATCACGTTTGTTTAGTTTGAACCCTCAAATTTCTGATTAATGTTTTGCAAAGTTGTTGAAACATCCTACCATTTGGTTGCATATGAAAAATTCCTCATTCCCTTGAGTGGGTACTTCCAGGTATCATGGAAAGTACATATGTTAAGCAAAATTGATTGTGGTACCAACTTTACGATAATTTTGTTTTACTTCAATTCATAAATGATAATTCTTGTTCTGGTTATATTCCTTTATGTTCATTTTTGTAATACTCAATTTGGTCAAGGGATTAAAGTATTTCATGGAGATGGTTATATTTAACTTTTAAGTATTTAAATTTATTGTGTGTATGCTTACTTTTGTGAATTCAGGGACATGATTCGGGCCATACGTGCTTGTAAAACTGCAGCGGAGGAACGTGCTGTTGTAAGAAAGGAGTGTGCTGCTATTCGTACTGCGATTAATGAAAATGATCATGATTATAGGCACCGAAACCTGGCCAAGCTTATGTTTATTCACATGCTTGGATACCCTACACATTTTGGTCAGATGGAATGTCTAAAGTCTATTGCATCTGCTGGATTTCCAGACAAGAGGATCGGGTATCTTGGCCTCATGTTGCTTCTTGATGAAAGACAAGAAGTTCTTATGTTGGTCACAAACTCATTAAAACAGTATCCTTTTCAGTACAATGTTTTACTTTTTACATGCTTACTCAGTTGCAAGAGTACTTTTACTTATCTCTACTCCAGATTGACATCATTTTCAATATATAAGACTTTCATCCAAAGAAAAAGGAAGGGATAATATATGCTGCCTTGCACCTCCTTAACTTATTGTGCAGAGACCTCAATCACACAAACCAGTATATTGTTGGACTCGCTCTTTGTGCTTTGGGAAATATTTGTTCAGCAGAAATGGCTCGTGATCTTGCACCAGAAGTAGAAAAATTACTAATGTTTCGAGATCCAAATGTTCGGAAAAAAGTAAGTCTTTCTCAAACACTATGGTTCGGGTATAACATCAACTCCGGGAGTTTATAAGTTTGACCAATTTGTTTTGTTCATTAGGGAATTATAGATGAAAAGGAGGCAAAATAGAGCCACCCCTCAACCATTTTTTGTAACGTTCTTGTGACTTGTAAGGGTTTCCTCGTAATCACTCAAAATGATCCTTTTATTTTCTCCTGGACGAGTCCTTTGATTCAATTATATGCTCTCACATGTTCCATAAGTTAATAGAAAATAGGAACACTCAGTTACTTGGCAAGGTCAACTCCCACTCCTCATCGAGTACCATACCCTTTTTTATTCTTATGCTGCCGCAAGCTATCTTTGAGTGATAATTTTCATGGACCACTCCATTTGTGTATGTTGCTAAGTAATATGGTTGATTTTTTTTGGAAATACATAATGATATTAAGAAAAAAACTGACATATGTAATTGTAACTAAGGTTTGTTTTAGCAATAACTCACTCCGTTTTGGAGGTTTGACTGTAACAACTCTTTGTGCTTAGAGAAACTGATTCTCTATTCTTATGGGTAAAAAACAACCTATATTTTATGATTTATTCTAGGAAAGTGAACTACCAGCAATGCTAACTACTTTTTCCAATGTCAATGATAATTCAATTATTCTACTACAGAATTTTTTTTGTGATCTTATTTTATGGGAGGGTTCTCGTCATCAATAACCAAGGACTATGTTGTATGCTCAGAGTTTCTTGATGGAACATTGTTAACATCATCTTTTACTTTGTACAATATGTATTTATTTATTGTTTTAAATGGTTTCGTTCTCTTGCCTTACCTTTTGTATTCTTATCTTTTTTCTGTTGAATACAGGCAGCATTATGCTCTATAAGGATTGTAAGGAAAGTACCAGACCTGGCGGAAAATTTTATAAACCCTGCTGCTTCCTTACTTAAAGAAAAGCATCATGGAGTTTTAGTTACAGCAGTTCAACTTTGTATAGATTTATGTAAAGTCAGTCCTGAAGCTCTCGATTATCTTAGAAAGGTAAACTGAACATGTCTGGTTTTGTAATATTAGACTATTGTTATTTATATGACTTAATGTACAGGACAGACTGAATTATCATGCACAAGCACAGCTTTGAGTTATTGGTTACTGTTTTCTTTTCACCTTATGATGATATTAATTTTGACAATTCTTGTAGAAATGCACAGAGGGTTTGGTCAAAACTCTTAAGGATCTCGTGAATAGTCCTTATGCTCCTGAGTATGACGTTGCTGGCATTGCAGATCCTTTCCTCCATATTAGATTACTGAAGCTGTTGCGTGTATTGGGTCACGGAGATGCGGATGCTAGTGATTGCATGAATGACATACTTGCCCAGGTCAGCTTTCAATTTGTTTTCTATCTTTGTCACCAGAGTAGGCGTTGATGGTTGAAGTACTGTATCTGGAGTGCAAGACTACATTTTTTTTGAAATTGGCTTATATTTCGTATTTGGTCATTGTTGTCTTGTCCTTAGTTGAAAATAGTCTGACTTAAGTCATTTGCATTCTTGATATTGTGTTTGATTATCATATAATTTTCTTGTATTTTATGTGCACCTGTCCAGCGGGATGTCTATAATTATCAATCTGTGACAGTCTGATTAAGGCCATTTACTTCATTATTTGACACAGTTCACTCCCTTTCCCTTTTTGAAATGCTGACATAGGTGGCAACCAAAACTGAATCGAACAAAAATGCTGGGAATGCTATTCTATATGAATGTGTTGAAACTATTATGAGCATTGAGGATAATGGTGGGTTACGCGTGCTCGCTATCAATATCTTGGGAAGGTTCTTGTCAAACCGTGACAACAATATCAGGTTTGCTTACATTATTTAAAGCTTAATATGAATTCACAGTAGCTCGGTTTCTTGTTTGGAACCAAAACATTAGGGGGATTTATATCTCCTTCCTATAAGGTTTGTTCAAGTATTGTTGCACGCCCATCTCTGATCTATATTTGATTGGCATGCCGCTATATACATATATATTCCAATCGTCAGGTGTGTTTTGCAGCATTTCATGTTTACAAATGATTTTTTTTGTATCTACCAATAACATACTGTTATGTAACTATTAAAATATTCATCATAAGTGGTATTATTTTACTTTATGGGTGTTTTGATACCCTTTCTGTATACATATCATATATTTGTTCACCAAGTGTTCTATACTTAAAACATGAACTTTATCGTTTCCAGGTATGTTGCATTAAACATACTAATGAAGGCTATTTCAGTAGATGCACAAGCAGTGCAGAGGCATCGAGCCACGATTTTGGAATGTGTGAAGGTATAGTATATGCTCTCTGCTTGTTTTGCTGCACTCTACCATTGCTGATGAGATTTAGATCTTTTACTGTACAACCTGAGGAGCTTATAACTTGGATTTGTTTGTTATCAGGATTCAGATGTTTCGATTCGAAAAAGGGCCCTTGATCTTCTTTATCTTCTTGTCAATGATACTAATGTGAAGCCTTTAACAAAAGAGCTGATTGACTATCTTGAAGTAAGCGATCAAGAATTTAAGGGAGATCTTACTGCTAAAATATGCTCCATTGTTGAAAAGTAAGTTAAGCAATTCATGAATTTGTAATTACTATTTTCTGCATTACCCGAGCAACATCCTATAGGGTTATGTAGTATCATCAGTATCAATTTTTCTAGCACATCCACTTGTAGCACTGTGAGTTGACTCATAATTGGGTAATGCCTTGATACATTGTTTGGTATTGTGACCAATACTGAAGTAGCTGTAACCGGGTAGTTCCCTATATTTGCACTAAGGAGGTGACATACGTAGTTTGTTACTGCATCAATTGATGTTTGACTAGTTTTACTGGTCTAAATTGAACTCTGCAGACATTTGATATGCTTCCCTTAATCCTAGTCTTTTTCTCATAGTCATGTTTCACTGTAGATATTGATTCCATTTTTAAGCCTATCTAGCATGCACATATCCAGCTGTTTATCCAATACAATCAGATTAATTGAGAATGTTTTCTTACGGGAGTTGATTTGAACTCCAGCAATCTTTAGTCATCTAACAAATACTGTTTGGCGCTGAAGGTTTTCTCAGGAGAAAATTTGGTACATTGATCAAATGCTCAAGGTTCTCTCCGAGGTACAAATCGAAGAACATATTGTCAGTTTAATTCTTTTTAGATTGTTCATTTAGAGTAACATGGTCAATTTGGTTCTGAACTATTAGCAATGTCGCCAGTTAGACCTTGAATAAACCAATTTAGTCCTGAATTATCTATATTAAATCAACCTCAACAACTATAAAATAGAAAATATATGTTTTGCCACATCATAGTTTACGAGAAAAAACAGGATCAAATATTTTTTTTAATAAAAGTTCATGTCAAATTAGCATGGATTTTTTCAAAATAATATATTTTATTATGTTCTTTTTTCTTAGAAAACATTAATGTGGTGAAAAAATATTTTTATTTTGTAAATGCCAAGGTGAATTTATATATTTGATTTTAAACTTTAAAAAGAATTAGTTGACTAATGGTACGGCAAAGACTATATTGACCCAAATGTAGATAGTTGAGGGACTAAATTGCTTATTCAAAGTTCAATGACTACACTGGGAAGATTCCTAATAGTACATTGACCATCTTGCCTTTAAGCTAAATTTTTAATTCATTATTTATCTGATGCTTAAATCGTACAAAGTTTTTTATTACTTATTATGAATCGAGAGATCTGAATATTGCTGTGGGAATTGGGATTGTGCTCTCTGTCAAGATACCTATTATGTTTTGAAGGGCCTATTTTATAGCACGTAAGTAGGTGAGCAGCCAACTGATTGTTCATATTCTCTGCTAGTCTGCTGCATTGATTTCCCTTTTTTACTTTTTGGGGTTGGGTGATTGTTTTCTTTAGCGGATGCAAAGTTTCATTTTGTGGTCTTCTTCAGTCACCCTTTGATGTATATTTCACTAAATATTTTGTTATCGATTAGCCAACAATAACATATGGTGTGCTAGTAATAACCAGCTACATTTTGTGTCCACTTTAATTGGCATGATGTTTCAATTTAGTCATTTTCATTTACGTTTTCCATGACGTCGTGAACCTTTTGGATAATCTGTTTGTCACTTCATTTCAGCACCTCTGTAGTTTGAGCATAAGGAAATATTCTTTTGTTTGTTATTTCATCTGACATACCATGCTTTTAGCCTATAATATACATAACTTGCTATGCAACGAGAAGCCATGCTCATGCTACCACTGGCTTTAGAGAAGAAAATCCTTTTCCCTTGCTTTATATTGGAGTCATCATCGTAAGTTTATAACCAACAAGAAGTTGATCCATTACTTGATTCACTAGTCTGAGTCCAATCTTAAACCTTTGGTTACTTACTTCTATTATTTTTATGTGAGCTTTTCAGCAAAACTAGAGTAATATGGGGGACGAAAAGTTGAAATATTTGCATTCTGGCAAATCAGGTTTCATATTTTAGGAAATGGCCTGAACCTCTTAGAGATATTGAAAGCACTATAGTCTATAATAAACCTAATTTGTAAATAGTTAATAACTATGGATGTCAACACTGGAATGCAGTGCCAATTGAAGCCCTCTAACTAGACACACTGCTTCTACCAGTAAAAGAATTCTGATGAATTTATTCCACACAATCAGCTTGATTTTGTCTACTTTCTTAGCCAATTTGACATCTGTTGATCTTTGATTAGAACTATTTTTGAAGCAATTGGTTACATATTTGGTTACAAGCAAGAACTGATCCTTGTATATGGTTGCTAGGCTGGAAATTTTGTAAAAGATGAAGTTTGGCATGCCCTTATTGTTGTGATAAGTAATGCTTCTGATCTCCACGGGTATACAGTAAGGGCACTCTACAGGGCATTCCAGGCATCTGCTGAACAGGTATATAGTTTATTTCCATAAATGCTCAACAAGAACATCTGCTATCTTCGCTGGTTGGCATGCATCCTTATTTTAATGCATTATCCTGAAATTTTATTTTACTTTTATTAGGAAACCCTTGTTCGAGTTTCAGTTTGGTGTATTGGGGAGTATGGTGACCTGTTAGTAAATAATGTTGGAATGCTTGATGTGGAGGATCCAATAACTGTAAGTGCCCCTACATCCTTGTTTTTTGTGTAAACATTTCACTATCAATCAGATTTAGTGTCTTAAACTTTTAATGATAACAAATGGTTTCAAGTTTCAATAGAAACTTGGGTTTTTTCCTAAAATGGTGACGAGTGGGTTTTTCTAAGCAGGTAACAGAGTCCGATGCTGTGGATCTCGTAGAGATTGCTATCAAGCACCATACTTCAGACCTTACGACTAAAGCTATGGCTTTGATTGCTCTGTTAAAACTCTCTTCCCGTTTTCCATCATCTTCAGAGTATGTCAATGGTTCTTTCTTCACATATTACTTGTTACCACTTGTATTCTCTTCCAGTATTTATCGTCAAGCTATTCTTAGTTGGTCTAAGTACGTGTTTCCTTTTGGGGCTATTGAGGATAACACACTGCATTTTGTCATACTTGCAAGCATTTTAAATTTTTTAGTGTAATTGTTTAGGGTATTCCTTAATATTTTCGTATGCAATTCTTTCCATTTGCCTTGTCAGTCTACAGAGAGGTGGTAGTTAATGACAATTTTGTACTTGTATAAATCCGAAAGGGTTCCTCAATATGTATTCTTACAACGTGAAGTTGTTTCCTGCCATCTTTGTAGGAGGATCAAGGACATACTCATTCAACATAAAGGAAGCCTTGCACTTGAATTGCAGCAGAGATCTATAGAGTTCAATTCTGTTATTCAGAAGCATCAGAATATTAGGTATAGAATTGATGTTATTGGTTTTATTTCATTGAAGCTATTGGAGGTTTTTCGTCCCTTTGGTTCTCCTCCTGTAGTAAATTCTGATGGATGAGCTAGTGCAGGTCAGCACTGGTGGAAAGAATGCCTGTTCTGGATGAGGCAACTTTCAGTGGACGAAGGGCTAGTTCCGTACCAGCAACCGGTTCAACCCCGGGTGCATCTTCTTCACTAAAGCTTCCAAATGGAGTTGCCAAACCTCCTGCACCTCCTCTCGTTGATTTACTTGATCTTAGTTCAGATGATGTCCCTGCACCTAGCTCTTCTGGTGCTGATTTTCTCCACGATCTTCTTGGTGTTGATCTCTCAACACCGTCCACACAAACTGGTTAGTTTTGTGAACCATGAACAGCGATTTTCTATTGTAAGCATGCATCTTTTATGTTCTATCTCCTTTCATTTTTTTTTTTTTTTTTTTTTTTTTTTTTTTTTTCGGCAAAAAATTAAAGAGCCCAAAAAACAAAGGCATTCGAAATG
>JAYMTP010008460.1:0-10030 GCA_036897365.1 Geranium brycei
AATCTTGGGGTACTGATTTCGAAATGAGGCAAATTTGGGGTACCGACATGAAATTACCCCTAAAATCTAACAACTAGCATTAATTGAATTTGAAAGCATTAAAAAAGAAAGGCTCTGTTTTTTTTAAAACGAAGGTCAAAATTGGACTGGACTGGACCGAAATTGGACGGGATGGACCAAATTGAGCCGACATGGACTGGTTTGACCGAGTTGTGGCATTTTTTGGCGAACTCGTCTTGTTGAAGCCTAAAATTTCGGATTTCGGTGAGTTCCATAATACTACTTGACACAATTACTTCCCATCACATATCATCATCTCAAATAAATAGAAATAGAGAAAAATTGGAGAGAACGAGCCTCTGCAAAACACAGTCTCTTAGATCCATATCTTGTTTCTTCCTCTAGTTTCCTTCCCTCACCCAGATCTTTCCAGCGTTCTCTGTTCTGATCATGAGCCATCGATTCCGGTTGGTTCGTTTCTACTGCCGAATATGCTTCTGATCAATCCAGTTGCACTTCTTTTCTTCATAATCAGATCTCTCTTTGATATGGTGAAACAGTCACAATCATGGATCCATTCTCTTTCGGAATGCGCTTGAGGTGAGTAACATATCACATCTCCGTCATATTCGGATCAAGCACTTGGAATTTTGCTGTAATTGGATTCACGGAACTTGGCACTTCAATTTGGGATCATTTTGGGTAATGTAATTGAAAATTTGAGCAAAGTGTTGTAGTTGCAGTGTAATTGGTTTGATTTTACCATGTAAGCGACAAAAACACAGAACAAATGAGCAAATCAGTTTGCCGGATTCGTAGCCGACATAACCACGACGAGCTCTAGTAATCCCAAACTCAAACTAGAAACCCCAATGGTATGATTTGGGAATTAGGAAATTGGCAAAGGGTATTTTTGTCTTTTCATTTTTAAAATTAGCATTTTCCATCTAAAAACTTAACGGGTGGGAATATATGAAACTCGGGGTAGCTGAATGATCCAAATCTTAGTTCGGTATAACTAAGTGGAAAATGTATATAGTTTAGTGTATTTATATGTACATATTGTTCTGTTTTAAAAATTATAATTGGATTAGTTACAATTAAGTTTATATTTTGCAGTCAGGAAAGATTTTCTTAGACGATCCCCAACCCAATGCTATATTTGTCTCTCCAATATATTATTTGTCATATGCACTCCAACTCAATGCCAATGGTAATGCTATTATGTCATATGCTATATTTGCATGTCATATTTTGCACAAAAATGTAGCATATGTTATTTGTCTATCCAAAAAATGTTATTTTATTATAATTTTATCATCCAAATATTACTTTTACCAATTAAAAACATAAAATTATAATAATATAATAAATAATATTTCATTTTATTTTTAAAATATTAAAAGGACATATGACAAAATGATATATAGCATATGGGTTGGAGTTGAAAAACATATTCAGGCTAAAATTATACGGTGTAGCGTATATTTTATGCTAAATTTAGCATAGGAGTAAGATATGCTCTTACTTTCTTGTAATCTTTCATGTGTTTTCCTAGCTGCCAAATTAAGGAGTTAATACTCAACCACTTTTTGTTATCAATAAAAAGTTCGAAAGGGAGGGTTAGAAAGAGGAGGCGGAGGGAGACAACTAGGATGAAGAAGGGAGAGAGAGAGTATAATGACATAATTTTAAAATTAGGGAAATATTAAAGGGCAATTTAGTCTTTTATATCAAATTAAAATATTCCTAAACCAATAATTAACAGACTTATATAGGTGTGATTTTTTTGATTTTAGGATACTTCTATAGAGAATTTTATATCCAACTGTAATTAAGTAAAAACAGTCTATTCCAAACATAATAATGTGATGCTTTCCCCAAAATCTAGGGCCGACGAGTCACACGTGTGCTCAAATATGTACGTATTTTAAGAGTTGAAGGAGTTAAAGAAAATACATTTTTAACTTTTAGGCTACAAAATCATCTTGAATATATATTTTCTCCATTAAACCCCAATATTAGGCATTCAACCTAATCTTAAGATGAGAGCACATCTTCTGTATAATCTCGGAAGGAATTGGATTATTAATCCATTATTATTAGTTTTTTTTAAATATCAGTAATAACTCAGGATTTAGAATATACGAGCTATGAATGGACTCGTAATCATGTTGATTTTAAATTTAAGTTTGAATTTGATCACTTTTAATCATATAACAGACTAGCTAATTATATCATCAGTACTTTTTACTTTCTTTTATCAGGTTCAATAACTGGTAAAAAGTTTTAGATTGCAAGAAAACAATTTTTAATAGTAAATAATTATGTTAAATATAAATTAAAACTAAAGACTTCCTTAAATAAAATTAAGATATTTGTCACTTTCTTGTGCAAAGAACAACAATTCTTAATGTTGCAAAATTTAAATTGTGTTGGAAATAAAATAAGAGAATGGAGAAAAGAATCATATACCCGAGTATTATCAATAATTATTTAACACACAAGATTTGTAAAAAGAGGATTTTAATTGCATCCCGACTTGATTTTATTGATCACATGTTAAACCTATTTGTACAAGACATGGAGGTAGACCAAAGGTTTTGGAGGTACACTAAAGGTCTAAGAGATGAAAAGTCGGAGGTAGTTGAGTAGTTGTATGATTTTTAATACTCCCCTCAAGTTGGAGCATGAAGATTCACAATGCCCAACTTGCGAAGAAGTTTATGGAAGCGATCTCGCCCCAGACCTTTGGTAAATATATCTCCGAGCTGGTGTTTACTGGAGATGGGTCGGGGCAAAGTACTGATGCCTGGAGCTGCTGGCAGACAAAGTGACCGTCGATCTCGATTTGGTTTGTTCGTTCGTGAAAAACCGGGTTGGAGCTATGTGTATTGCCACATGGTTGTCAAAGAATAGTGGGATTGTCGCATCTTGGGAAAACTGAAGGTCTTTGAGCAACTGACGCAACCAAACTGTTTCACAATTAGTGGCCGCCATGACTTTGTATTCTGTTTTAGCAGATGAGAATGAGACCACGATTTGTTTCTTGAATCGCCAGGAAATAGGGGAGGACCCTAAGAACAATATGTAACCAGTGGTGGACCGGCGAGTATCCTGAACTTCATGCAATTAATAAACAATATTGGTTATTTCTGTGCTCTTCTGCAGAGGAGGGTCACCTATAGTATCTCATACTTCAAAACAACGCAGAATTACACGTTCTTATTCAATTATTGTAATTATTGAATGAATCTCAATCCGAAGGTGGATGCATCTTTGCTAGATCCATCAGAAGCATAAGAGAAGATGTGAGGGGAAAAGTACCGCTAACATAATTGTCACCCTTATAGAGTAGAGGCGAGAGAGCCAATCAATTGCGAAGAGGTTCTTATTACTTGAGTGAAAAGAAGAGGATCCGCTGCGTGAGCAACCCGACCCACAACTAACTTCTATTTCAGCTATTTAACGACTTGATATGACTTATTATATTATATACGCAATTTATTCAGTTATGGCAGTCAAAGCGAACCCTTACCGTATGTGTGATTCTCACCTTCTATTATTAACAAACTGACCTTAGGACGGGAACTGCCTCTCCTCCACTGTCCTCACCGGCAGCATACTATCGACAATCTGCGTCACAATATGCCCGAAGTGTGAGGGGGTTTTCTTAGGGTAGGAGAATCCTCTGTCTCGGACAACTCTTTAGATACCGAAGAACATGGAGAGCTGTGTCCATGTGGGGTTCTCTGGGATCATGCTGAACTGACTGAGAATATGCACGACATAGATAATGCATGGACACGTGATGGTGAGGTATAAAAGTCATCCAACAAGATGACGATACTGACCACTATCTGCATATGGTGCTCCTTCCTTTGCATAAAGCCGATTGTGCTGAGGAAGCGGGAAAAATGATGGCTTGCACCCAGTAAGGCCACTGTCAGAGAGGATGTCGATGGAATATTTTATTTGTGCGAGAGCAGTTCCCTTAGGAGAATGAGCCACCTCAAGACCTAGCAAATATTTTAATTTTCCCAAGTCCTTAATCTTGAACTGCTGGTCTAGATAAAGCTTGAGTTTCTCGATGCGTGGAATGTCAGTGCCTGTGACGATTACATCATCCACATAAATGAGGGCGGCCACGAAAGATTCGGGACTTCTATCAGTGAATAAGGAATGATCTGCCGCCGAGGGTTGGTAACCCAGTGTCATAATGGACTTTGTGAACTTGTGCTACCAATTCCGAGACGCATGCTTCAGACCATAAAGAGATTTATGCAGTTTGCACACTCGACTCTCCCCCTGTCTAGAAAACCCTCGAGGAATCTTCATATAGACTTCTTCCTCAAAGTCTCCATGCATAAAGACATTGTTGACATCTAACTGGTAAAGTGGCCATCCTCGAGCTGCAGTAATGGCAAGCAAGCAACGAACGATAACCATCTTGGCGACTGAGGCAAAAGTGTTTGAAAAATTGATACCTTCAACCTGCGTGTATCCCTTAGCCACCAACTGCACTTTATATCTCTCAATATTCCCATTAGGTCGATGTTTAACCTTTTATACCCACTTTGAGGTAATTTCTCGCTTGTCGGGAAGGAAGGTGGTCAAACTCTAAGTCCGATTGTGTTCAAGTGCCGCGATCTCCTTCCTCATGGCCTCCCTCTAACACCCATATTTTACCACCTGGTGGGAATATTGTGGCTCATCTGTTGTGGAGATGGCTGCTAGGAATGCAGAGTGGGCGGGGGATAATTCGTTATATGAAATAGTTTGATTTGAGGGGATATACCGTGGAGAATCTCGATGGAGAGGCGATATGTGAAGTGGAGTCAATTAGAGCAATGGAAGGTGGTGATGAGTCCAAAATGCAACATACAGAAAGTGTACCGAACCTCGGGACTCCAGGCAGTGTACTAGTCACAAGTAATACAGGGAAGTAAGATTACGACCCCGAGTTTATCGAACCCAAAGGACAATTTAATTATTCAATTTTAATCACTCGAATTTAATTTTATAATTAATCTCAGTTGATCGATGTTTTGTGTAGAAAGATATGGTATAGTGAACATATGCAAGATTATAAAAATTTATTAAAATATTCTATAATCTAAATGAAAAGTTTGAAGCAATGAATAATGAATAATAAATTTGAAAAATTAATAAACTAATAAAATATGCTTGTCGGGTGTTTCTAACCTTAGGGATGCAACAAGAACTTCAAGACACTCTATTGTCACGCCCTGAGAGATCCCTCTAAGATTCACAGGGTTGTGCGACGTCTAGGGTTGGCGTAAAGCTTTTTCGGCGCCCTAGACAAACCGTCCCAACTCTGTAGAAAGCAAGTTGGCCGAGTAGAGTTGAGTAGGCACAGGTTGTCCTGATATCGAACTAACCATACACACACGAAAGGAGACAAGTCGATTGATTTTTTGGGGCTAGGAACCCGGCCGGCTACCCCAACACTTACGGGGTAGTCGGGTGATTTTTATTATGTCGGAAAAGCTCATCCGGCGCTGTGATCCAAGTCGTATCCGGCGAGACTCATATGGTCGATGAACAGTTTGGGAGCGTTCTAGCTTGCAACCAAAAGTTAAAAAATACAGTGTCGTACATCCCCATTTCTACTACTTTACAAAGAGTTCCATAATTACAGTTATAATGTAAAAAGGAAAGGAGCACTAAAACCCTAGCTTGGGCGCCAAGGCGGCGGTCTTCTTTCTTGCGGCGAATTGAGAATGGGAAAGGACTCCTTGCGTACAGATAGGACTGAGGTGGCATTGTTTGGGAAGCAAGCAAGGTGAGCCGTGCCCCTTGTATGGGCTACGCGGGCTTGTGACCTTGATGGGCCGGAGTTGTCCGTCCGACCCGTTATGAGTCTATTCGACTTCTGCGGTTTTAATCGATCGTGGGCGCGTCTCGTAGGAACTCTTTCTTGGAGCTGAGGCAGAGTCGATGCGTCGGGACGGGAACATTTATCCTGCCGGGGTGGTCCAGGCCGGTTTAAGCGACTTTCTGGTCCGATTCATCTACCGTGAATCGGTGTGGTTGCCTGGGCTGTTTTTAGGAGCTTCCGGGTTCTTCTTGTAAGAAGTTCGACAGATGAGCTGAGCCGTGTTTCTCGTAGGAACCCTTTTCTATCGGAGCCGAGACTCTTGCTCGTAAGAACTCGTCTAGCACGGTTGAGGCATACTTCGTACGAACTTATCCGAAGAAGCCGAGGAATCCCAACTCGTAGGAACTTCTGGAGGAGCCGAGTTGATGTGCTCGTAGGAACTCCTCGATGTGCTCGATAGGTCCTACTCAGTTTTGGTCTCAGATATCTCTTATACATCAATACCAATTACAACTATGCCACAGAACTTTGATTTGTCGAAGGATTCTCTCGCATCGCCGGACTAGTCAGAGCATGTCTCCGACATCGGACTTTGGTGCTTCGCTTGAAGAGGGAATCATATCACTCCGGTGAGTTCTACGACCAGTCGGACTTTGGTGCTCCGCTTGAAGAGGGAGAGCTCTCTCTGACATCTGTGGATTGGTCTCCGGCACCATCTCCGGTGCCGATTTGCTTTGGAGATTTTTGTCGATTCCAGTGAGGCATCTCGTCAGGTTGCCTCCTCGGTTTTCATCTCCGTCAACTCGGATGCTGGGGCCGACTCTTCGAATCGCGTGGGGCACAACATCATTTTCTCGGGTAATGGAATCGTTGCCTCGAACGATGGTACCGAGGTTGGCTCTGTCTCGCATGCAGTTTGTTTGGAAAGTGATGCTACTCTCTCTCTCTTTGATGGGCAGCCTTTGGTCTCTCAAGTTGAGATTGGGCCTAATACTATTGTTGGGCCTAAAGATGTTGTTGGGCCTAAAGGTGTTGTTGGGTCCAAAGTTGATGGATTGGATTCAGATTCTGAGGAACTACATATTCCATTGCGGGAGCTCTTCGGCAAAGCGAGGGAAAAGTCTAAACAGTACGTAGAATTTAATTGAAACATAAATTGATTTTTAATTCATTTGAGATAAAAATAATACAACAGAGAAGGAATTAGAAAAGTAAAACCCAAATTTTATTCTCAATAGGGAACTCAATACATGAGGGAGGATTGTAGCTTTATGTTCCTTCTTCAAATGGCTAATAAAATCTCTGGCTTCAGACTATTCTGGAAACTCTCTGATGCAAAATGAGATTTAATTTGATTTGAAATTCTGAAATTGGGTGCCACTTTTACAAAATGTGTCGACGCCCTTTTATATGTGGGAAATTTTAGGGGGCCACGAACCGTGTCCCCTTAGTGCCTACTTTTCCTCGCTCAATGATTCGTCCACGAGGCTCGTGCGTTGACTGCTTAGGTGTCCACGGTCAGAATCTTCATGCCCAAACTTCAGTCATGACTCTGCACATTTAGAAGTGGGGGAGTGGCCCCGGGGCGTGGCTACTTGGCCACTTAATGCATATTTGGGGGCCCCGGGTCTTCACCACAGGGAGTGACCCTCACTTCGGCACGAGAGGGTCATGGACTGTGGCCCCTGGCACATTAGAGACCCTTATTGGGTAGCCAAATTGGGGTTTTGAGGCTCGTGATCAGTGGCCACAGGAGTAGCTCATGAGGTCCGTGGCCCTTGGTCACAGGGTAGACCCAAAAAAGTGCCAAAATTGGCCCGAAATGGCCTGAAATCTGGGTCAACCACATAGAGCACCCGTGAACAAAAAGATAGACAAAAAGAGGGTGAATAGTACCCAAATTGGATGAAAACAATGTAAAAGTGTGGGAATTTTGTATTGGAAAAGTGGTATAAAAATACCCTTAGCAGGCATCAGGGTGTAATCATAACCTTTCAATCATTTGGATACTGTGCGGATGCTCTTTCTGGGGTGAAGCACTTCAACCTCTGGTACGGGGGGCACCTCAACCTCTGGTATGAGCATGCTTGTAGGAACCTTTTCAGTTTCTTGCTCTATGGGATGAGAGACTAGTATGTTGGGATTGAAATGATAAGTTGGTGCCATACTTGTCGTGCTTGGGGAAGTGTTGGTCTCCATGCATTGGTCTCCAGGGAAAATGTTCTCCTAGAATTGGATGTCGCGGGATGTCATAAAGACCCGTTACTTATGATCATAAACACGATAACCCTTTTACCCCTTCAGGCATCCCAAAAATATTTCTGGTCGACATCGAGTGGCAAATTTGTCCTGAGTTTGTTGATGGACATAACATATACAACCAAAAGTTCGCAAGTGATCGTAAGTGGACTTTCTTCTGAAAAGTACCTCATATGGAGTCTTGTTGTTTATAACTTTGAGAGGCATTCGATTGATCAAGTAAGATGCCGTGAGGGCATAGTCTCCCAAAAACTAGATCGGCAGTTTGGCTTGAAATCTGAGAGGTCTTGCCATTTCAAGACTATGACGGTGCTTGCGCTAAACCACACCATTTTGCTGCGGTGTCCCCATGCAGCTAGTCTGAAATTCCATCCTGATGACATTGTAATGCGCCGTTAAATCATGGTGAGTGAATTCCTTCCCACCGTCAGTTCGTAAGCACTTTACGCGGGGTACCAAATTGTCGTTGCACCTAGTTAAAGAATTTGAGAAGGTGCGGTGTGAATTCTGACTTTTGTTTCATAAAAAAACACCCATGTTGCTCTGTTGTAGTCATCAACAATTCTCCAAAAATAATAAGAACCATCCAAGGAAGAGGTGTTGTATGCCCTCCCCCCCAAATGTCACAATGGATTAGTTCAAAGATGTGCATGGTTTTACTCTTCCGAATTGGAAATGATAAATATGTCTGCTTTGCCCTTTTCTTGATTGTTGGAAGAAACTGGTAAGGTTGGAACAAATGATAGTCGATTAACTAGAACGTGCCCCAGGCGTCTATGCCACAATTGTGTGGTACTTTTCCCTTGAGCCATCAAAGCCTTCCCTACTACTGTTGATTCCAAGTAATATAACCCATTTCGCATTGTGACAGTACCACTCGAAGATAAGTCATGTATCACACAACATTTAGAATAGAATATCAGCGCACAATGAAGGTCTCGAGTAATTTGACTTAACGACATCAAGTTAAAACAAAATTGTGGAACCGATAAAACTTGTTCAAGAGATAATTTAGGATTAAGTTCCACCCGACCCATGACATCAACGATTGACTTTTCTCCATTTGGCATTTCAACCAGGTTAACGCGAGCTTTTCCCATAATTCCTGATAATATTATTCTGTCACATGCAATATGGTTAGTTCCACCTGAATCAATAATCCACATGGAAATAATTGTACCATATTTGTTCGATGGTGATGCTTCAATACTTGCGCCGAAAAAAGAGGAGCTTAATTCCGGATCGGTCTGCCCAAAATGGTTGATGAGATGTGATTTTTGAGAGGTATTCAATTCGCCGGAGCTTCGAATTTTCCCAGATATGTGCGAGTTTTGATTGGCAACATTCTTTGCCACCAAATGTTGTACGGCGGCACAAGAGAGGAAAACTGGTTGAGTGGTTGGAGTTCGTTTGATGTGAATCTCAACTATGCTTCTACCTAAAAAGGTCTTAGAGCACACATACATCTTTCCAATATAAGGTCGTGACGAGGTAAAAATTTTCATGGCTATGCCAAGGGTAAGTCACTGGATCAGTGCTCTAATACCATGTAAAGAGAGGATTTTAATTGTATCATGACTTGATTTTATTGATCACATGTAACACCTATTTATACAAGACATGGAGGTAGACCAAAGGTCTAGGAGATGAAAGGTCGGAGGTAATTGGATTTGTATTAGGTAATTAGGGAATTATAGAACACGAATTTTAGGTATTTTCAGAGATTGGAAACTCTGAAAAAGGGTAAGATTTATTTAGAAAAAAGATCAAACCCTAAGCCTATAAATATGTCGCAACGGTTTAGTTTAAACCTAATGCGAGATTCGCAACATTAGCAATTCTCCTAAAAATTCCAGATCTAGTTAGTAGCTAATTAGATCTGATTTGAGAAGAACAATTCTAGTAGATTGTTCTTCATCAAGCTTCGAT
>JAYMTP010008461.1:0-10027 GCA_036897365.1 Geranium brycei
CTATAACGAAATCATCCTTTCATACTTTAATTATTATTTTTATTTTTAATACCTGACAATTTTTTTGTGATAATTTATACTAAAATATGTAAATAAATCAGCTAGTTTAGCCGCCCATATGATTGTAAGTTTGCCTAATAGGACTCTGATTGTGAGTTGTTTTCGAAACTTTTCTCTCGTCTACTTTGTATTGATTTTGAGTAAATAAGAGATCTGAATTGGTTCTAAAAAAAAGAAACTAATTAATCATCATCAACCTCATATTTGGGGATAAACCCAATAAAAATATTACAGGTCAAATGGGCCTTGAGGAGGCGCTGATCCGATCCAATCCAATATAAAGATCGAAGCTTTTTATCATCAATCTCACGGAAATAGCATCTACGAGTTGGGTTTGCTTCGATTTGCTCAAAAGAATCAGAATCAGAGCTAGGGTTCGTATCTCCCACCTGTGAAGTGAAGGTCTTTATTTGGCGATTCTCCATTTCCAGTTATTTTCATTATCTTCATCAATGTCGTGGGCTGGTCCTGAGGATATTTTCCTCTCCACCTCGCTTGCCACCTATCTCGACAGTGAGTGATTTTCTCTCCAATTCTTACTTTCAACTTTTACTTTTTGTATAGATAATTTGGTGGATTGAGTTTGAGAAGAAATTTTTTTTGGTTATGGTTATGGTTGAATTTGATTTTGAATTTTCTGTTTGGGTTCTCTGGTGTGTTTGTGAATTTGGGATCTATGCCATTTCCTATGTAGAGCATTCTTATTGTTTGATTTGCAGATTTCTTCTTGTTTATGCATAATTGAAAGACTCTTTGCAGATTTGTTCTTATTTATGCATAATTGAAACTCTTGTGGGTCCAATTTTGAATTTCCCCACCATGAGATGGAGCTTGTTGTCCCAAGTGCTTCCCTTATCTACCTTAATAGTGTAGGTAAGGTATGGCTAGATTGTAGAATTTAGATGCGCGAGTAAGAAATGTTACTCATTGGATTTAACATATGCAAGTGAAAGTTTAATGTGGAGGAATGATCTATTAAGCACGTCAAGCGACAGAGTGATGTGCTGGAAAATGAGAAGTATTTGACCAGAAAGATAATAAGCTAGATGCCCAAATAGTGTTCTAACAAACAGAAAAATAGAGAGTTTAGTTGGCGAGTCTATTGACTTAGTTGATTTTGACTTAACTGTAAAGAAAAGATTGTGTTTCTATGAAGAGGTCTATTTAATTTGCGAGAATAATGTCGAAGAGCCTCCAGGGTCCTTGTGCCCTCGTCAAACTATACTGATGGCATTAGAAATTTAGAATTACCACCTTCCGATCTTGTTTAATCTGTGGCTGAGAAAAGTTTTCACGTAGAACTGTCTACCTGAACTTTGCTTTACTCGTGTTAAAAAATTGAATAGATTAAATGGAAGCTATTGTAGTGGTCTTTTTAGAAGTAATATGGACAAGGTCGAGTTGTTTGATAATGGGTAAATCTTTGCACTGAACATCAGCCATCGAAGTTATTTACTCCATACCGAGGTCTTGGGGAGTGAACTAGAAAAAATGTATTTGTATACTTTCCAAAATAGGTTGGTCAATGGTCTTTTCATTTCACTCGGGAGAGATTCCGCGAAGGGCCGTCTTGTATGCATACCTATTAGTTGAGTGTAATGGACCTCGGTTTTATTTTCCTTTCCGAGTAATTTTTGGATTTGATATCGGTTAAGATTTTAGGAACCATATCTTGAGCTCAGCTCAGTTGTCGCTCTTTTGGTCATACGATCTACTATTCGGCTCCTTATGCTCATCTCTTTTGCAGAAAAAATCCTTGTCTTGCTCAGAGATGGTAGGAAACTCTTAGGTTTGCTACGCTCTTTCGATCAATTCGGTAATTCTCATTCCCTGCTATATGTATGTTCAATCATCTTTTACGTGCTTATTGAAACATATTAAATCACGGGAGTGCACTACCCCGTGTGCAGCTAATATTGTTCTTGAAGGTGCCTGCGAGCGAGTTATAGTCGGTGATCTTTACTGTGACATCTCCTTAGGTCTATATGTAATTCGCGGGGAAAATGTTGTCTTAATCGGAGAACTGGTATGTCGTTTAGCATCTTAATTTTTGCTTAACACTTCCGATAGAAACATCTTCTCATTTTCTTCGTTCTGCAGGAGGCCAACAAGCAGGAGCTTCCTCCGCATATGATCTGTGTGTCTGAGGATGAGATAAAACGGGTGAGTCCCATAGATATAACGTTTTTTTGTTTTGTAATCGACGATTGTGCATGCGCCCATCACATGTTGCCGGGTAGCATGCATATGGTTTATAAGTAATAGTTTCTCAAAGCTCATTTCAGTTTTACACGGACAGAATCCAGGTGAATTCTCCTCCTTGGAATGCAAACTAGGAACTAATTTGCACCTTTAGATTAAAATTTTCAACAACTGATTAAATATTAGGGAAAATGGCAAAAGGGTGTTGTATACTACACACTTTTGCAAGAGGGTGCCGTGTACTTATTTAATGGCAAAAAAGTGATGTGAACTTTGATTTTTTATGCAAAATGTGTATATTTGTACAAAAATGACGAAATTTCTCCTGAAACTAAGAACTAAGATTTTTATAAAAAATAATTTTTTAAGTTAAAAATAATTAAACTACAAAATTGGGTTATGCAAGTTTTAGTTAAAAAATATTTTCAGAAAAAACTTATTTATTTATTTTCAAAAATTTTTAATTTAAAGGCAATTTCGTTATTTTTGTACAAATACACACATTTTTCACGCAAATTCAAAGTTCACATAACCTTTTTGCCATTATCAAAAGTGTGATAATATACATCACGTTTGTTCCATTTTCCCTAAATATTACATGTATATATCATTATATCATATAAATACTGAGTTGAGATTCACACATTCGCATTTACATCACTTATACCAACAATTTACATGGTTACATCACTTTGCCGACAGTTTACGTCACTTGTATTGATTGGTTACATTGGTTTTTAGTTTGCATTCTACGAGAAGTTTGCACCTAAACCCTCCCCGTTTTACACATGCTCGCCATCCTTGGAATTCTTAGTGCACAGTGCTATATCAGATCTCAACGAGTTGACTTACATAACGCCTCAAATATAACTCCTAGTATGCATACTCTTGGTCGCTGGCTTCAAAAGTCAGCTTCTTATTATTTGATTTTTGCAGCAGCATATGCTCTTCATTTTCAGCAATTCAGAGAAACTGGCAAATGCCTCTATAACATAACTATACGGTCATTTCTTGTTTCCCAGGCTCAAAAAGTAGAGAGGGATGAGATGGATCTGAAGGGCACCATGAGAAAAAGAATGGAGTTCCTCGATTTTGATTGAAAGACGACGCCGATACCTTACAGGTTCCTGCCATGCCTGCAAATATTACGGCGAAAGCGATAGAAATATAGAATAGAAGCTGCATAACTTTTGAAGATTGAGTTTTTGCAGACTATGGAAAAGGAAATTCGGTTATGGTGAAGGTTCCTTTACTTTTCTGTTTGCTTCTACCTCAAGTCTTGTAGCACTCTCGTTTATGTAGTACCGTCTGATATGTCTTGAATCTATTGTGAACCAAATTTTAGTCAGTACGATAGTCTTGTTGTGACCGGTCATTGAGTAGGGGTCAAGGGCAGAAGAGCTCGGTTTAAGGGTTCGAAGGCGCGAGTAGGCTCCTAACTTACTGTATCTGATGTTTGGGATTTGGTGATCTGGTCCGGACCGGTTTAGTGGATTAGGGTTTCTTGTTTTATTTTTAAATTTTTATCTAGGTCTGATGTAGTAGTATGTATACTACTTTTGTAATTTTGTCGGATTCGATTGATGATTTTGTAACCGATCTTTCTCAATAAGAGTTTTTCTCTTGAACAAACTTAAACTTGATTTCTTAGGTGTTTGTTTTGTTATGATTATTTGTGAATTCGGCACGTATATCTATATATTTTTTTTCAGACATAGTTTTTTATTGGACGTGAGACTTTTTATTTAAGTTGGAATCAACTAATGTTCACTTAGGGTTGTTCACGGTTCGGTTTTAAATTAAACCGATCAATTTGTTTTAGAAAATATAAAAATTGAATTGATAGGATTCAATCTAGTTTTAAAACAAAACCGATCAATTCGATTTTAAGAAAATAAAAATCGAATCGATAGAATTCAATTTAGTTTGGTTTTAAAATGTTGGTTTTTGGTTTGATTTTTTTGAATCAAATTTTATAAAATTCTCATTTTAAATCGTTTTGAGTTATTTAAATTATCAAATTTCGTTGAGATTTTATTTTAATCAACTTTTACAAAAAAAAACGACTAGCTCAAGTTTGAAAAAAATATTAATTTTCGACATATTATCATTATTTTTGAACAAAATCACACAAATTGGCATTCACATTTAAAAAAATTAAATAGTTCACGGAAGAGAATAAGAAAATATAGTTAAGAAAAGGAAATGATGAGGACAAGTACAAAATCATTATGTTAACACTTACATATGATAATTAATATCATATTAAGCATGAATTTGGCCAAATAATCCAAATGCTGTGTTTATGAAGATCGAAGCGCCAATACAATCATCTTCCCAATTCCTGTTCCGATTTCGCTCTTCGAATTTGACTCCTCGCAACAGCAACGCCTCAATCGAACATATTTCCACAACCCACCAACACAGATCTCCCCCACCGTCCCTCTCCATGATCCACCCTCGAAACCCACCAAATCCCAATCCAGATTCGTCGAATCGGTGACTTGGGTCCGCTCAAAAGCTCGATTTTTCTTCATCTTCTGTGCCTGGTTATGGTGGAGACGATGGGTCTGGGTCGGCCCCACCACCACAGGCGCTGCGCTCCTGCGATTCTCTCGCACAGAGCTCTCTTCGCGCTTCTCTGGGTCGTCGCGTTCGCGTCGGTGTTCGTGTGGCAGCGAAACGCCGCCGGAGGGCTGTCGGTGTTTCGCCGGAGGGCGGCGGCGAGGCCGGTCCCGAAGCTCCGGCCGGTGGTTTTTAATATTACCGAGTTTGGGGGTGTTGGGGATGGGGTCACGGTCAATACGGTGTCGTTTGAGAGGGCTGTCTGGGCCATCTCGAAGCTGGGGAGGGTTGGGGGTGGCCAGCTCAATGTGCCTGCTGGGTTTTGGCTCACGGGTCCTTTCAATCTTACTAGTCACATGACTCTGTTTCTTGCTGAAGGTGCTGTGATTCTGGCGATTCAGGTGGGTTTTGATTGGATGTGAACTTGCTCAATTTAGTCACATTGTGATTATAGTGATTTGGTTCGTTTTTTTTCTCAATTGCATATGAATTTGGTTAAGTTAGTCACATTGTGATCATAGTGAATGTTGGTTTGTTTTTACTCAATTGCATATGAGCTTGCTTAATTTAGTCACATTGTGATTATAGTGAGATTTTTATCCTCAATTGCCTATGAATATGCTTGATTTAGTTGCATTGTGATTATAGTGATATTTGTTTTTTTTCTCAATTGCATATGAACTTAATCTAGTTACATTGTGATAATAGTGAGATTTGGTTTGTTTTTTTTTCCTCAGTTGCATATGAACTTAATCTAGTCACATTGTGATTATAGTGAGATTTGGTTTGTTTATTCTCAATTGCATGTGGGCTTGCTTCATTTAGTCATGCTGTGTTTATAGCGAGATTTGGTTTTTTTTTTTCCAATTGCATATGAACTTAGTTACAGTGAGATTTGCTTTTTGTTTTTTTCTCAATTGCATGTGGACTTGCTTGATTCAGTCACATTGTGATTATAGTGAGATTTGGTCTGCTTTTTTTCTTTCTGAATTGCATGTGGACTTGCTTAGTTCAGTCACATTGTGATTATGGTGAGATTTTGTCTGTTTGTTTTTTCTCAATTGTTTGTGAACTTGCTTCATTTAGTCACATTGTGATTATTGTGAGATTTGGTTTGTTTCTTTTTTCTCAATCGTATGTGAACTTAATTTAGCCACCTTGTGATTATAGTGAGATTGGGTTTGATTTTCTTCTCAACTAAATATGGACCTGCTTAGTTTAGTCACATTGTGATTATATAAGTGAGATTTGGTTTGTTTTTCTCAATTGCATATGAACTTGCCTAATATTTAGTCACATTGCTTATATCAGTGAGATTTGGTTTGTTTTCACTCTCAGTTTCATATGAACTTGCTTAATCTAGTCACATTGTGATTATAGTGAGATTTGGTTTGTTTTTTTCTCAATTGCATATGAACTTGCTTGATTTAGTCAAATTGTGAGCGTAGCACTACAACAGTAACAATGGTACCTCTGTCAGTTTCTATTCTATTATGTATGCGACCGATTTACATTTGGAAGAGAAAATGGGTAGATTTTGCTAGTTGCATTGCGTTTAGTATTGTGTGTTTAAAGATTGCTACTTAAGTGGTATGGGATGTGAGCTGTTCGGGATATATGAGGCATTGGATTTATGAAGGCAATGGATGTAGACGGGTGGGAGTGAGTGGGCGCTCCGGAACTTGTTAAATAATCTGTTTTCTGTTATGAATCCCGTATTTTGGTGGTTTGACAACACTATGTGAATGATTAATATATTCGGCTTTGGGTCGTGCTAGTAAACACTTTCCGTATATGGGGATCTTTGTTTTGATTGTGTGAATAGCTCATTATATGCTACAAGCATCATTCATATCTATAAGGTTAAAAGTTTACGACTTCATTAATTTAACAACTGGGCATGCATGTACATGCATATTTGTTGACCAATGGGTTATCTTTGTCTTGATGATTAAATGTTCGGAATTTTAGATTTTTCACATTCAGCTCATGGATTTATCAACCTTTTGTGTTTGACCAATGACACCATTCCTTCATCTCTTCTGTCTGTATCTACTCTACATGCTAACGTGCCTTCAGACACATTTTTCGTTTGTGAAATATTTCGTGTTTGTGTTCAATTATACTTGTAATGGTTTTATTTGCAATGTGGTGTTTTTGGAATCTGAATGTCTTCTGTCTTCCCCGGGGAGCATTTCCAATCTGATATTGCTTGTAATCAGTGTTTTAAAAAATCCCCGACTTGTCCGATTAATCCTCAATTAGTCCCCAATTAATCCTCTACGATTCCCGATTGATCCCCAATTAGTCCCCATAAGGCCCTCTCCGCCGACTAGCGTGTAGCATTTTTTAGAACACTGCTTGTAATGGCCATAACTGCAACCCATGTTGTGAACTGTGTTAATTGATGTCGAGTAAATGTGTAAATGTTGAAAAAGGTGTTCTAAAACGGTAGGCGCTAGTCGGGCATATAGGGCTTCAGAGGACTTATCAAGGATTAATATGGGATTAATCGCGCTAGTCGGGGATTGTTAGAACACTGAGAAAACCTTAATAAATGATATTTCTGGAGAACAATGAGAGGCCACACTTGTTTTCTAGGTTTACCTCAATTTAGACTTGTAATGTAATTTAGACTTGCAGAAGTGCTGCATATTACGGAGATAACTTTTTTTGGGTGCTTAGGTTAATATTTGGGTTTCAGCCACCGGTTTTTCGTTCACTCTAACCCACCGTGAAACATTTAACAGGATGAGAAATTATGGCCTTTGATGCCTCCATTGCCGTCGTATGGCTATGGGAGAGAGCACGTGGGACCTCGATATGGTAGCTTAATCCATGGCCAAAATCTCAAAGATGTCGTCTTAACAGGTTAGCTCACATCTCCTTTCTCTGTTGTGTTAAGCTTATTGTTTCGGAACATAAGCCTTAATAATGCAAATATAATCAAGAGGAAACGGCAAAAAGGTGCCCTTTACTATGACACTTTCGCAAGAGGGTGTTGTGTACTTCGTTAATGACAAAAATGTGCTAGGAACTTTAATTTTTGTGCAAAATGTATGTGTTTTTAAAATGACAAAAATACCCTTAGAATTAACAATTAACTTTTAAAAAAGTTTTTCTAATTTTATCTTCTAATTAATTTTTTGTTAAAAAAGTTTATTATTTTCATCTTTTATAAAATTATTAATTCTTAAATTCAGGGGTAATTTTGTCATGATACATACATTTGCAAGAAAAAACAAAGTTCAGAGCATACAAAATACGCATCACCCTCTTGCAAAAGTGACATAGTACAACAAGACACCCTTTTGCCATTTTCCATATAATTAATTTAAACTGTAATTGTGTATGTATTGGCTTAGTGAGTCGTACATCGAGAGTTTTGGCTTGCTTGTCGTTATTTTTTGGGAATGTTAAAGCTCATGGCCCGTGTCTATGTGCAGGCCACAACGGTACTATAAACGGACAGGGCCAAACATGGTGGAAAAAGTATCGTCAAAAACTTCTCAACCACACCAGAGGCCCGCTCGTGCAGATCATGTGCTCGAGTGACATTGTGATCTCCGACATAACACTGCGCGACTCTCCATTTTGGACGCTGCATCCGTATGACTGCAAGAATATTACCATCAGGAATGTTACGATTTTGGCTCCCATTTTGGGAGCCCCAAACACCGATGGAATCGATCCCGGTAAGTTTCTTTTGCCAGAATTGTTATCTGTTTGTGACATACAAGATATTGATGTGCAAAATGACTGAAGTTATTTGTAAGTTATATGATTCAGAATAACCATAATTGCAAATACTGGTTTTGTAGTATTCTACTTTTGCAAGGAGTGTTTTTGTACTATCCAAGTTTTTGCACAGTTTGTCAAGTTCCGCTAAAATTGACGAAAAATGGGTCGTGTGCAGGCAGTGTTGTAAAAGTCGTTAGGCGGACAGAGCCTCAGGGGATTTATCAGGAACTAGTCAAGGTTTAATCAGATTCATAATTTTTAAATTTTATCAAATAAATTAATATACATATACAATAAAAATATGAGTTATGCTATACAAAAAGTAATAAAAACAAAATTTTAAGATAAAAAAATATAAATATTTGTAACATATATGTACTTAAATATATACATATATCAATAAAAGTACTAATCAGTTTAAATTATTTTAGCTTTTTTTATTTTCTAAATCACAGCTCCTTTAAAAAATTGCCTTGATCTGCCTAGGCGACTTAAACCGCCCGATTACATAAAAACGGGTCGGTGTTGTAGAAATCCCTGCTTAGGTCGTGTGACTCATTTTCTCAAAATGGCATAATTCCACCCTGAAATAAAAGAAGTTTATACATGTATTTTTTTTAAAATTGAAGGGTATTTTCGTCTTTGTAAGTCATTTTAACGGTGTAAAAACTAGACAAGTTCAGGATAAACTTCTCCAATAAACGTTACATACAAACACTCTTGCTAAAGTTTTGCAATTATCCCTTATGAATATCATGTAACTGCTGAAGAACTTATGTGGTTGATTATACTTTGCATTTTCTTCTCATATGGCAGGATTGAAGCTTTAAGGTTTATTCACCATTTATCCATTTTTCATGGCATTCACAGATTCATGTCAGGATATGGTAATCGAGGATTGTTACATAAGTGTAGGAGACGATGGAATTGCTATAAAAAGCGGATGGGATCAGTTTGGAATCGCTTATGGACACCCTTCAGCAAACATTCTCATCCGCAACCTCATTGTTCGCTCTATGGTCAGGTGAAGCTCTTATCATTCGCTTCTGCACAGCACACACGTTATATTGCATGCTTCTTTCTTGCTATGATATTTAAGGGAAATTTTTACGAGTACAGCATGTGTAGCTGTTTTAAATGCTCATATCTAATTATTCGGGTCTTAAATATTATATTACTACGTTGAACTTTTGAATTGCACTGGACTTCAGTTTTGTAGCAAAACTTTCAAAATGGCGAAAATGTCCTTCCCCTAGTACAAAATCCCTAAATCTTGACTTGTTCATCCTAAACCCTCAACCATAAATAATAATTGAAAACTGGAAAATCTCAAACCCCCAAATTTTAATAATTTACGTGGTGATGACGTCACCACCACCACCTTCCAACCTCTGTAAACTGTGAAGATTGGCAAAGAGGAAGCTTGTTCAACTCGTTCTCGTTCAACTATTTAGGATGG
>JAYMTP010008462.1:0-10026 GCA_036897365.1 Geranium brycei
ATGCAATTCGAAGTTGCAATTTGTTTGGACCCAACTATGGCTACTCAATATCTGGTGTGGCTGTCCTATATTCTTGAGAGTGTTTGTGGGTCGTGGATAAGTATAGTTGGATCATGGTATGGCTGCTCACTATCTAATTTGTTACACATGTGTGGCTTTAATGTTTGAAGTGTTACAGTGACATTATACTTCACATTACTTCACATGTATACGGGGTGAAAACCGTCTCTCGACCTCGTCAAATTAGAACTAAGCTTGACAATTTTTGCTCCCAATGTGCTTACTAGTTTTTCTTCAAAATTAGTGTTTCATCAGAGTCAATTTTTTATTATTTACCTTACGTTTCAACTCAAACTCTACATTCCACACATTTGCATACGCCTATTTGCATATCAAGTAAACTATGTTTAAAATTTGGTATCTAAATTTATATTTATTTGCCTATTGCGTGGTGCTCCACAAGTAGGAGTATAATATTGATTGAAAACTCAGAGAACCAACCATATGCGCAAAACAATGATGTGGAGCTAGGCCCAGTAGGCCGTTCACAGCATTCTCGGCCCACTCGCCACTAATATATTGATTTTCAAAATTCTCATTTTCTCTTTCTACTTTCTCGGGTTTGATTGGGAGCTGAGAAACGCCGGGATTTTGAGAAGAAAACAAAACTCCTCTCTTGAGGTACAAATAAAATTACAAATACTAGCGGCCGGCCCCACGGCTTATTCAACCTTTCCTTTCTGTATTTTCCCGAGAAATTTCTCTCTCCTCTTCTCCAGCTCTCTCTCTCTCGCTCAACGGCTTTAATTTGAAATTGAATTTCTAGGCGCACTTCTGTTTCTATTTATTGCTACTTGCATTTCAATTTTCTTCTTTATCGTCACACGCTCCGTATCCACAGCCGCCCACCTACCAAATTCCTCTCCCTCTCTCCGTGTTAGGTTTTTTTATTCGTCCAGGTAATTTTGTTTTCTTTCTCTACAATCTCTTCCATTTCTATGATCAGAGTTGGGTTTTCTGGTAAATTGTACGCATAGTTTTTTTTTCAATTTAGGGATGCTTTTGTTTTTGGGTTCGTTTTAGATCTTTTCCAGTTTTGTTGGCGATGATTGATCAGTGATTCTATCTTTCCTTTTTTGTGAATGTGAACAGTGGTTTGGTTTGGGATTGTGGATTGTGGATTTTGATTTGGGTTTGTATAAAAAATCAAAATTTTGGTTTGTGGGTCATCTGCGATGGCTCTTATGTTTTTTTGGAGGAATTGATCCTGCATTTGGAAGCTAAATGGGGAATTTTAAGGGAGAGAGCAGTGAGATGCATACATTGTTTCTTAATTCTTGGTTTTTGGAGAAACTTAAAAATGTGTTAAGAAATGCCTTATTGATCCCTCCCAACCCTTTTCAAGTTTTCTACATAGCATTACTGTATTGGTGGTTACAATGTAGATGAATTAAGTATTCTCTTCAAAGTAATTTATGCTTTCCTGATTTTTTTATTGTTATGACAAAAATAAAAGTAGTGTATTTTGTCAATTTGTGAACTGTTAGAGCAAAGTTGTTTTCGTTATATGGTTTAGAGAACAGTTCATGGGTGGTGGGGAAGGAGCTGAAATAACTCTAGCTGGGGGAAATGGATGTTTCAAATTATTACTTTTGTGATTTAAACTTACACTTTTGGGTGCAAAGTTACACATCCATTCAATGTTTTTTCTTCAATTTATGTGGCTTGTGTTATATCTTGGTGATGCTTCAAGAATATGAACTTAAGTTATTATATGATGGATATATAATTCAATGATGTTTTTGATGATTATCCTTTTAGGTTGAGGGGTTATAATTCATTGTCAGTTCCTGAGAAGAAGAGGACAATCTAAAGTTGGACACGAGATTCCTGAGTAAGAATTGTTTCTTGACAAAAGAACGCAATCAGCTATTTGCTTGTGGCCATTCATCATTTTCCTTTTGTTAAAGAGATCACTGTGCAATGATTTTGGTCATCTCATTATTTGTCATATTTAAGCGCTAAAGTTTTAGGTTCTTTTAAGCTTCTAATAGTTTTTATTGAAACACTCTCCTCTGTCAAATGTTTCTGAAATGCTACTTACCATCTTTACATAGGTTTTTTAAAATCTTTGAGATGGTAATTGGTTGTAGGCTTGTAGCAGAAATATGGATGGTATTGGTATCCATATACATTCAGTTAAATTTCTATATCTAATTTTACAAGTTATGGCATGTAGGTAAAGATACTACTTGCATGGCATCTATGAGTCCATTTTTTGATGACATGCGAACCAAATCAGAGGTTATCGATCCCCCTCAAAGTGAGGATGCGACTGATATCAGAGAACAGAGTGATTTTGCTCAAAGTGCATCAAAACCCAATGTAATTGTTTCTAGCGGTGTCCGTGAACTGCTGGAGTGCCCTGTTTGCTTAAATGCTATGTATCCTCCTATCCATCAGGTTTGGCTTCATGCTCTGACCTGTTTGTTAATGCTCTATAGCTTGCACCTTTTAAACACATGATAGCAAAAAAAGAATACCTTTCACCTTTGAATGCAACTTTAAGATATTTTATTTATATGATTTTTTTCAACCAAACATGAATAAATCGTTGCTTCTGTATGTTACTAAGTTTAACTTTTTAGCATTCTGTTATCGTCTCATGTGTTTTAAATTTTTTGTGCGACTTGATCCTTATTCCTTATTTGTTTTGAATTGAACTCATGCATATACATGCCAGGGGGATTGATACTTAGTGCAAATGGCACTTGTCTTGTTGAAACTATATTATTTACTCTAAACTAAACTGCTATACTCAGTTGCTTTTTCATAAAGAAAGTGCATTTTTCAAACGCTGTGTCACTTTTTAGGGTTTATATCGTGTTGATTCAAGAATGAAAAAAACCACATGGTTCAAGATTTTTAAAAAGTTGTAATTAATCTTGTTATAAAGAACCATTCCAGTCATGCTGATTTTCACTTTGTCTCTTCCCCACCACTCCATGAACTTCATTTTAATAGTTTCCATATCTTGCCTCTTCCACAATGTTTCATTCATTCTATATAAATTGCAGTTATGCAATTGCTGATTTTCACTTTGTTGCAGTGCTCAAATGGCCACACGTTGTGTTCTAGTTGCAAACCAAGGGTGCACAACAGGTGCCCAACTTGCAGACATGAACTTGGAAATATAAGATGTCTTGCATTGGAGAAGGTGGCTGCATCTCTTGAACTGCCATGTAAATATCAGAGTTATGGTTGCATCGGCATTTATCCATATTATAGCAAGCTAAAACATGAATCCCAGTGCATGCATAGACCATACACCTGCCCCTATGCTGGATCAGAATGCACAATGGAGGGTGATATCCCTTTTCTGGTGGCACACCTCAAAGATGATCACAAAGTTGACATGCACAGTGGAAGCACTTTTAACCATCGTTATGTCAAATCAAATCCACACGAAGTTGAGAATGCCACATGGATGCTAACTGTATGTTTTACTCCTGGCTTTATAGTTTTGGTTGAATACCGGCTTCTTAGTTTTTGCTTTAGTTGAGAATTATAAGGGATATTATTTTGAATATATGTGCAGGTTTTCGGTTGCTTTGGGCAGTACTTCTGTCTGCATTTCGAGGCTTTCCAGCTGGGTACGGCTCCTGTGTACATTGTGTTCTTGCGGTTCATGGGTGATGATAACGAAGCGAAAAACTATAGCTACAGCCTTGAAGTGGGAGGAAACGGGAGGAAGATGATATGGCAAGGAGTGCCCCGAAGCATAAGGGATAGTCATAGGAAGGTTCGGGATAGCTTTGACGGTCTCATAATACAACGAAACATGGCGCTTTTCTTCTCAGGAGGTGATAGGAAGGAATTAAAGCTTAGGGTGACTGGTAGGATCTGGAAAGAACAGTGATGGGATATTAATTATTAGTATTAGATGATTAGTTGCAGTGGTGAGTCATGACATTTTCTGCATAATGTAATGTGGGAACCAAGCAAACTCTCTTTGCTGCTCCTTGCATCTAATATATATACATGACTATGAATGCCATGCATATCTTTTGCTTTTAACATAATATTATGTTTCATTTTCTGCATTTATGCTTTTGCCCTACTCAGAATGATTGCATTCACCTACTGACATAATAGTGAATTTCTAAGATTTAAATTTTAGTTTTAGTCAAAAGAAATTATTGATCACTAAAATTTAACCTCTAAAGCTCTCTTTAGCCAATCTGATCCAGAGTAAGTGAATAATAATAATAATAGTCAACCATTCATACATAACAAAGAATATCGTAAATTTTAACCATTAACTATATTTTAATTTGACGATTGATTAAACCGACTAAAATACTTTATCAAAGTTAAATTTGTATCATATTTAGAAAACATATGCAAATTTCCATATTTCAAGAACAAACAGACTTGCAATTAGAAAATAGTATGAACCCCACCTCAGTAGGTCATTTCAAGGCATGGTGGTGCATGAGTTTTAAAGAAAAATTGTGTGGTTTTGTTCATGCATTTGATGCATCTTTGCCTATAAAAAGTGTGAAAGCCCCTTCAAACACACCAAAATCACCATCCAAGTCTTCCATTTCTCTTCCACCTTTTTATTTAATGTTTTATTTTCTTATTCTCCTTCACTTACAATGTCTTGTTATGTTAATGACTTTTGGATGAACTCTTTAACCCCACATTTCACATAATTTCACAACATGAACTTAATTTTGAGCTATGTGAGATTTTTTTATGATATCTATGGAAAGTTTAAGTTTAAACCTATTTCTTGTCTTTTGAAGATCTCTGTATAAAAAAGTTGAGGCAAGTTTTAAACCTCTGTCTTGAGACTTGAGTAGATTCAAGAAAATGTAATACATGCTATTTAAACCACAAGCATATGATTATTTTAAAAGCTTTGAAGTAAATGATGCCGTTCACGAATTTCTTGGAAGAGTTAACTGCAGATAGTGCTTTGCAAAGTGATAATGAGAGTCATATTCATCTTACCCATAACGTGGGTTTCATTATAGAACAAAAAACAGTCAACTGTAGGATAAAATATGTTCCAAAATAAAAGTACCATTCAAAGTGACAGCAAGACCAATATTCTTACCACATCTTTTGGTTCATACTAAAACAATAACACATTCAGGTGAGGTAAAATTCAACTTAGCTTTCATGGGTTATTTGTGAAATGGAATCTATTTTCTGGTAGTGACTTGCAACAATATTACATATGCAAGTACTATCCAGAGTACATCATCAAAACCCAACTCAAGTACCATCATTGACTTGAAAGTAAATATCTTCTACTACTGTAAACCACACTTGAAAAACTTAATCAGACAGAAGTGCAACCAACAACTTTAACTCAAAGATCTTAGCTGGAGTTTAGGGGTAACATTAGAAGAAAAAACCCATCTGAAGTTCTCTATTTGTTCCTCCTCAGCAAATACAAAAGACTGAATAATGAGGAAGTTGCTACATTTAAGCAATCTTAGCCAAGTATGCATCCCATCCTTGAAGACGGTACTCGCGGGCTGTTTCTGCAGGATTCGATGCCTTTATAATGCCACGCCCCACTATAATTATGTCGCTACCTCTATCATTTATAACCTGCAACACATACCATTTGTCATAAAAATCATGAAGCTCAAATATACCATTACAGCAATTAACAATTATTGAGAACAAAATCCCGGGTGGAGATGCAGAGGTTGGGAACAAGAAATAATTTCATTTACCGAAGTAGATAAAGTACTATCCATTATGTTGATATTCTTGATGTGGGTGTGCAAGTGCTAGTTCTAAGGAAAACAATCATCTACCAGGCAGGACTAATGCTCTTTCAATTCAAACCCATTACTCCAAAATTCTAACCTATTCTCAGTTCAGCTTCATTGAATGATATTTGGCAACTATCCCACGAGATATTCGCAGGCTAGCATACAATGTTTTGGGCTGCTGATTTTCCATGAATAAGAAATCTTCATATTCTATATAGTATGTTCTCTAATACATTATACATGAAGAGAGCAAAGAAGCAAAAACCAGGCTGAAGTGGGCCTGTCATTTTGTGGCATGTAAAAGGAGGTGTTAGATATTTAAGATCTAGTGAGAAGTGACCAGAACTTACTGAAAATGGAGTGTTGTATTGCTGGCCAAGATCATCACCACCCTTCACCATCTGAACCCCAGGGGTAGCTTGAATAAAAGCTGGATTGATAGGTGCCCCTGGCCATGATGCAGGATTAACCGAGATGAATCCAATGACAAAATCAGAGTGATTTTCTGCAATTTTCACTGCTGCGGCTGTATAGTCTCCTGTTGCAAAGTTACCAACTGAGCTCATTTCAGCAAGCAACAAAAGGCCTCTGCCACGAGGCAAACCCTAAATACAGTTGAGGAAACATTCAAATAATTAGAGACGTGTGTAAGTTTCAGCCATTATCGCGTCAAAGCTAAGACTGAAATAAGCACAAACCTTCAATTTCAATCCATCAACTATACCAGGACCAGAGATTATGTGAGCGTTGACTATATCTGCCCAATCCAATATATGAAAGATACCTCTGTAAATAACAAAACAAAGAGAGTTCAGGAAAAGGCAAGTCGTTAACCTTTGAACCGAGGAATTATGAGCAAACAAGAGAAGGCAAGTCTTTACCCTTCGTACTGCATAGTCACTGTGTTGCCAATGTCGGCAAACTTGCGATCTTCAAAAATAAGGAAATTATACTTCTCAGCAATCTACAATATAAGAAAGCCGAATATAATCAAGGGTCTGGACAAAATAAAAAAAGGTTCCTTGCCATTCAATACAAACATGAGTAGATTCCAATTACTAACAGAAGGCCACTATAGATAACAATTATAGAAAAATAATCACCATCAACAGACACATATCGAGTGTGATATTATACTCATTTGAGTTAAGTTTTTTTTATATTGCTTTTTCAATATTAAAATCATGCAGTAATTGAAAGCATTTTGACATCACTATGTACAATATTGACAAAACATGAAGCTATATATGTAGGGTGTATTCAGAAAACATTTAACAATACAACGCCTTAAGTAAGAAACAGATACAGTTCTAGATCGACCCAAAATCAGCAAAAAAGTAACTCTCAGCATTAATTTGTTTAGGCAATGTAACTCAAATCAAAAATTTGGTCACATTAAAAATTACAAACTAGTTTCTAATCTCAATCTATAACTTACGTGTATGTGCAAGAACAACTACTATAAACTACGGAGTTTTAGACTGAAATCATAAATCTTCTTGAATATAAGTGGCATAAAGCCGATTCTTGGTATTTACTTGCTCATGTTTAACTTGTCAGTTTAAAATACAAATTATCCAGTAAACAGGAACTATGACCCAAATGCATCTGTGACAATTCAAAAACACTGCCATACAGAATATCCAGCAGTCCCTTCTGCATACAGCTCTTCATCTATATTTTCCTTCGAGTCATAACGCAGATGGCACACAGAAGAACATAATAACAAGACAAGAAGGTGGCTATCCTTTAGAAAAAACCTTACGCAAAAAAAAATTTCAAAGGTGATAAAGTGCAACTGTAGCTATTATCAACTAGAGGAAGGAAATGAGGAGAGGGCACTCAACACATGGAATAAAGCCGCAAGCATGCAAACACCATGCACAAGTATAGTCACATAGTGAAATGTTTTGAGGCATTTAGAGAAAGCGCCACTCATCACCAAGAACCAATTTTAGATTTTCAAAAGAAATTTATCTCAAAAACACATTTTTCACCTTCAGAGTTATAATGCGAGTACAGAAATCAAGTTTAAAGACTAACAGTATGCACACATACAAGCAAACAATTCACTATCAAGATATGGATTTTGTCCCCCAAATCCAGTCATTTAAGATCAAGCCAGTACTTACTGAAATGCGTATCACAGGTACCCCTCTCCATTACATTAGTTAGCTGACGGGAAATAATGCATCAATACTACCATCAACATAAAATTAAGCAGGTTAGAGGAAATACCGAGCGAAGTTTGGAACCAAAATCAGGTGTGAAATCAGGTAATATATCCACATGGGTTTTCAATAAGCAGATCTCTGGTCCAACCTGCAATACTAAATGTATTCAGAACCAGCAAAAACCAATAAAGCATAAAATCCCAGGCTGGTAGATCATAAATCCCATGTAAAGTGTGCATAGAATAAAATAATTGCTGAAGGCTCAAAATTGTAGCTCCCACGCCAAATAACCAAATATGGGGGGTCATTTTTATTACCAGCAATGACTATTTGCAATACAAGGAGAAGTGGAGAGCGATTTAGTAGCTTCACAGATAGTACAGTAGTGATTAACACCTAGTGCAATACTAATTAATATACTGAATAAAGCAATCCAGAAACACATACAAATAATGGAACATTGGCAATCTGACATTATTCAAAAACGGCAATTGATGTGTCACATGCCAGGACAAGGCCCAAATCAATTGGGCCTCAAACTTAACTAGACTCCTTCCTGTAAGATAGAGTCCACACTCAGGTATAGAAATGACATCATAACCAGGCCAAGCATATATGTACAGACAGGGCATATCACCAGATCCCAATCAAACTCAACATGAGAAACTACTAAAAATGCAATACTCAAACACCATGACAGAACCAGCCACTTAAACAGCCAAGCAATATGTTGCAAGTAAATATCAAGACACCAAATCAGATCTATCATATACCTACGATTTGTTTTGTTTTCATTTTGAGGAGTGTTTGTCACATTTAACACCTCCACAATTGAATTGTTAAGCAAACCATAGCAGCAGGGAATAAGAAACCACATCCTCACCTTCTCGGCGATATCGAGCAGCTCGGCCGCGGTGGCCACATCGGCCGCCAAACAAAGATTGCTCTCCTTCCTCACCATCACCTCGAACAGCCTCTTCCCCGTCGGGTTCTTGGCCAACTTAGCCCTCTCTTCGTAAGGCGCGGCCCTAACCCTAACCGGCGCCGCCGGCTTGGGAACCGCCACCTTCCGGTTCTCCTCCAGGAACTTCAACACCGTCTTCTCCATCTCCTCCTCGAGCTTCCCCTTCTCCCTGAGAATCCTCACCATCTCAGTCAGCTTGATCATGGCGTGGAGCTTGATACCGTTGTGCTCGAGATTCTCCCTCCCGCCCTGCTCCCTGTCGATGAGCACGACGGCGTCGGTGACCCTGAGGCCGGCGGCGCGGAGAGGGGCGGCGGTCTCGAGGACGGAGGCGCCGCTGGTGACGAGGTCCTCGATGATGAGGCAGAGCTGGTTGGGCTCGAAATGGCCCTCGATGGTCTTGGAGGTGCCGTAGTCCTTGACCTCCTTGCGGCGCATGAGCATGGGGATGTCGTTGGAGGTGGAGACGCAGGTGGCGATGGGGAGGGCGGTGTAGGGGACGCCGCAGACGACGTCGTAAGAGGCGGAGGAGACGGAGGAGATGAGGATCTGGGAGATGTCGCGGAGGAGGGAAGGGTAGGAGACGATGAGGCGGAGGTCGATGTAGATGGGGGAAGAAATGCCGGATTTAAGCTTGAAATTGCCGAACTTCACGGCGGAGATCTCGTGGAGCTGGAGAACCAGAGACTCCATTGATGCCGCCGACATTGTATTGTCTCAACGCTGCTTGAAGAGTGGAAAAGAGGTCTTTTTGGTTCACTCACTGCCAACTCTGGTTTTAGGGGTTTAGAGGGACTGTCATGAAACGCTTCATATTTGCCCAACTGGGTCTCTTCTTTTTCTTATTATACTTTCGACCCTACTTCCTTTAATTTTCGTTATTTTCCTCCCTCACGTAAAGTAATTCTGATGGCGTTGTAAACTTAGAACGCGTATTATCTATCTGATCGAAATAATAAACGCTTAAGATCAAATCCATCAATAAAAATTAATCTGAAAATAAAATAATTTAAAATTTTAATTGGAGAAGTCAAAGATTTTTATGAGATTATAATTTCTCATGATTTAAGATGGACACAAAAAATCACTT